>SJYQ01002029.1:38361-69779 GCA_006410935.1 Redunca redunca | reverse complement strand
ATTGTCAACAATTTTTTTTAAATAGAACAAACTAATATAGAATTGAGAACACTAGAAAAAATGGAATAGAAGTCATTCGTTAGGATAAGAAGAGAATAGGTGAATGCTCAGCAAATAGAAAAAGGTCAGTAGTATTTGGTGGAATTATTTCCTAATTATGTTTACCTGTGTTTTTGTGTGTGATCTAGGTTATGACAAAACATATATTTCTTATTGAAGTTCATGATCAGATACTTTTATAAACTATATATTAGAGCACCTGGAGAGTAAGGCATCATACCTACAAAATACCTAAAAGAAATTGTAAACTTGTCACCTTCATGGATTGCACTTTAATTCAGTACTTCCCTCTAGATGCAACAACAAATGCAATTCCATCTGATAAACTTTTGTTATTTTCAAGAAAGCAGAAAAGCAAATCTCTGAGCAAATGGGAATGCAGACAAGTAACTTTTGATGGCAGAATAAAGACATAGTAAGTCCTGTGCATGAAGAGTATGCTGGGTGAGTTCTGGGCTAGAAGTGCCTCAGTAGATAGGATCTAGTATAATCAGAGAAGCCCCATGAATCTGGACAAGTGAACAAAAGACACTAGATAGAAGGGGGCTCCATGTGTAACTGGGCTCTACATGTGTAATTATTCCACTGTTAACGAGTTGTGTTGAGCTGAACTGGTTGTATTGAGGTGAAGAACAGTGATGGTGATACCTGATATCTATTTATATCTTTACAGTTTTCAGAGCATTTTCTCACCTATTATATTACTTTATCATCATAAGAAGAGCTGGAATTAAGAGGAAGCAAGTGAGGCACCAAGAGGGCAAACTTTAAGGAGGTGCTCATTCTTGGTGTCTTGTAAATGTCCTGAGCACTTTGCTCACATCACCCTGGTCTCGGCTGTCGTCATTAACTCTGTTAGATATCAGCAATATCATTAGATATCAGTAAAGTTAGGTACATAGAACTTAAGTGCAAGTGTCACTAACAGTGTTGAATCTTTAAATACTTTTCCTCCTGACTCCTGGGAAAAAAATGCAATTTTCATCTACTTTTAGACAACCTCAGTAAGGACTTATACTGCTTGAATTTGCAAAACCATAAATTTGCAAGATAAAAAAACATAATATCCTTATTTGCTATGAAATGATTGTTCAGGAAGAATGGCAAACTGAAACCAGTAAGATTTCAGCTTTGGATCCCTGAATTATATTTGAGACACATCCATTTCAGAAAGACACAGACAAATTGGAAAACCATTTAAGGAACAATTTAAAAAATGATTAGAGAAAAGGAAGATTTGATTTATGAGGCCAGATTAAAGCAGATGAATGCCTTGCTAAGTGACAACCAGGAATATGATAAGAATCTACCAATATTCAGTTCGAATATTAGGATACTGTAAATATGTGTACTGGAAAGGGCTTTTAAGTGTGCTATATGATAGAACTAGGAATAAAATGTAAAATTGTAGATAAGAAGAAGAGGACTTTGGGAAAGGGGATTCATTGAGTTGAGAAGTAAAATATAAACTAAGTTGGGGAGAGGGGAGAAAGAGGAGAAGAAAAAGAAAAGAACAGGAGCATGAAGAATGAGAAAGAAAGAGGAAAGGGGAAGGATGAAGAAAAGAGATAAGGAGAGAGACAGAGAGAGAGGGGGAGGAAGGGAAGAATATACTCCCTTTTTCTATAAACTACACCAGAGATATTAATATTGATCTCTGAATAGAATTTAAAAATATGAAAGGCATGAATATTTATCATAATTAATAAATAAATGCTCATTGGTCACTTACTAAAATATAGAATCCAGAAAGTATAAGGAATCCTCTGTAAAATGACTCTGTTTTACAAAAGAAATTACCAAAAAGAAAGAAAAAAAGAAATAGGAAACCATATCTTATTCCACCATATCTAATAATAGGAAATATCAGAAATAAATTTCTGGCAGGTCTCAGGAGGCATAAATATCTCTCCAGAAACCTGAGCCAGTCAACGAGATGGCATCAACACCCTACCTCAGGGGAGAAGCCTGCTGCTAAATCAAAAGGAGACAGTAATAGAGAGCTGATGAAGCTGCTATGAAATTCAGGGCCTGGGCACAGGGAACTTGCCAACCTTTGGCTAGCTTGCTACACATAACAGTTACCGTAATTGAAACTGAATTATAAAACTGCCCTGGCACACATTCTACTTCAAAAGTCCAACGACACATAATAATGCTATTAAAATAAAGACATCTGGAAATAGCCTATAGTCCCATTTTCTCTTTAGAACTGGCATCTGCCTTCCTAAAGTGTCCTTCATGTTTCCTCTACTATAAAATGGCAAAGTGGTGAAAAAGGCACTCTTTTTAGGTGAATTACAAGGTTAACATGGGTTGACCACTAACTAGGCTCCAAACACTGTGCCAGGCATGTCTCGTTTATAAGCTCCAATGCCACTGAAATCTTTATCCTCCATTTCACAGATTAAAAATCTGAGGTCAAAGAAGTAATTTGCCCTAAATCACTTACATAGTAAGAGAAAGAGTCAGGAAGGACCAGAATTCCAGACTGCATATACCCAACACTCAGCAAGCTGCCCAGTGCCTAACACACAGCAAGCACTCAGTTAATAGTATTAATTAATTTGAAGAGAATTGATAGTATAATTGAGACGTGAAAAGAATCTGCAACAAGTTTGGCCATGACTTGCTGAATTATATATGAGCCAATTACAGCCATATCTGTAAGTGAAAGTTGCTCAGTCATGTCCAACTCTTTGTGACCCCATGGACTATACAGTCCATGGAATTCTCCAGGCCAGAATCCTGGAATGGGTAGCCTTTCCCTTCTCCAAGGGATCTTCCCATCCCAGAGATTGAATCCAGGTCTCCAACATTGCAGGTGGATTCTTTATCAGCTGAGTCACAAGGGAAGCCCAAGAATACTAGAGTGGGTAGCATATCCCTTCTCCAGGAGATCTGCCCAACCCAGGAATCGAACCGGCGTCTCCTGCATTGCAGGCAGATTCTTTACCAACTGAGCTATGAAGGAAGCCCTCACATCTATAAAATGGCATCTTTTAAGGACAACGTATCTTCTGCCTTCTTTGGTACTGATATCACCACAAATATACCAGATTTCCTCTGTCTCAAATAAACAGAAAATGGATCTAACATCTGGGTTAGCCTTTCAATAAATGCTAAACTTTTATAAAACAGCATATATGATCACTTCATTCTTTGTATGGTATTAGACTGACAGAAATAAGACTGACAATATGTAGTATTGATTACAAATAAAATTTAAAAGTACAGCTTATGGGTTCCCAAGACCATATAGAAAAATAGAGAGACCCAGTCTATACTTAAAAATCTTATAATTCCACTGGAAGGTAAGATATAAATGCACAGAAAGGAAATTAAATTGAGCTTTCAATAGCCATTTGAGATTTTTTCCAATAATTTTCATTCAACTGATATTTAGGAAATGCCTACTATGAACCAGAATGTGCTTTAGGCATCAGCCTACAAAGAAAGACTAAGATGGGATCATTGGTCTCAAGAATCCTGTAGTCCATTTGGGGAGAAAACTTGCAAATGCACAGTTTTAAAACAAAAGGATTAGCACTTTAGAGAAAGGCATATGGTGCTAAGGAAAACAGATGAAGAAAGGTTTAATTCTGGTGACAGTGAGCTTTTTATGTTTTTATCGAGGAAGACTTCCCAAAGGAGGTGAGGCCCAAGTTAGGTCCTGATGAAAAAGTAGTTTTGTAGGCCAACAAGGGAGAACACTTCAAGAAGAGGAAACATACAACAGTCTGCTGCTGCTGCTGCTGCTAAGTCGCTTCAGTCATGTCTGACTCTGTGCGACCCCATAGACGGCACCCCACCAGGCTCCGCCGTCCCTGGGATTCTCTAGGCAAGAACACTGAAGAGGGTTGCCATTTCCTTCTCCAATGCATGGAAGTGAAAAGTGAAAGTGAATGCAGGTATAAAAATTTTAGAAGACTATGGCAGATAGGGATAGGGAAGTCTTACTTGGAAAATTACTAATATTTGATTGGGGAGGATTTTACTTAAAACTATTCAATTTCAGTTTTTGTTTGTTTGTTTGTTTGTTTTCCAGGTCCACCTGAATGCTGACAAATACTGAGATGAGTTCAAGGCCATCTCAGTTAGGACCTTAGCATCCTGACCAGCATATTGGAAAATCTCCCTCCTTCACTGTATTCAGACTACATAAGCTAAGGCATTATCTATTGTTTAACTTATCATATCAAATATATGAGGACCATCACTAACATTTTATAAATCATCTATTATATAATTTCAATGTTCAAACAGTGTTCAAGAGTATATCCACTTTTTGGAAACTAAACAGAATTGCAGAAGAGACATCATGAAATATATGATTAGTTAAAACCTAAGAAGTGAGAGTCACTTCCTTTAAATGCAAAATTACAAAAGTGTATACATTGATCAACATGGATATGTTACAGATATTTTGGAATCTAAGTAAGTCTTAGAATCTCATGAATACTGCTNTATGAGGCATTCTTTTGAAGCACTGACTGTAAGGAGCACAGTGCAATCAAAGTTATAAAAATTACAGACAATAACATTTACAGTTACAGAATTCTGATGAGAATTCCAGGAATTAAACAGCTGCACTCTTCACTTTCATAAAAAAATAAACTAGAAAACTGAATGATGACATTCATCTTGCTCATTTCTAAGGTTAAGAAAAGCTTTATGTATTAATTCTCTCCAAGTGAAAACAAGGAATAAGTTCACATATAATCCCAGAGAAATTTAATTGAAACCTCATAAAACATTCCGCATGAATGGTTTTCAACAAAAATGTGATGTCCTTAAAGAATAATGAGCTCCAGAGCTTCCTCTTCAAACATAATCAACATTGTCATTGAACTTGGTCACTCCTTCCTCCTGTGAATGATTGCCTTTTGCAAATGAATTTTAACAGAATCCCCCCACTTCATTCTCAGCCCTGTCTTTTCTTCCCCCTCTTAATTTTGTTGCTTCTGGAAAACAGTCTACTGTTTTCTTAGCCATGTCTCACCCATCACTTCTGGCAGGAATTAATTGCACCTTGAAGACATTGAGATGTTCCTTCAGAAAGCTAAGACCTATCCCTTCCAAATCAGACCTGTATCAGGCACTGAATTAAATTAGATTAACTCCTGATTTAATACTTTAACCACCTGATACAAAGAGCCAACTCCTTGGAAAAGACCCTGATGATGGGAAAGATTGAAGGCAAAAGGAGAAGCAGGCGGCAGAGGATGAGATGGTTAGACAGCAACACCGACTCAATGGACATGAATCTGAGCAAACTCCAGGAGATGGTGAAGGACAGGGAAGCCTGGCATGCTGCAGTCCATGGGGTCACAAAGGGTCAGATACGACTTAGCAACTGGACAACAACAAATGTGGCTCCAGGCCACAGCTTCCTACTGACTACTGTTTTTCCAGTTCTGATAATTCGGCCTGATTCATGTATAAGACTGTATCCTACTCTTCCTTGGTTGACAGATTCTCTCATTTTTGACTTCCTACCACATGCTTTGACTGTGGTCTTTGTGTTTTGATCCCTTGATGTGGTCTTACAAGGCCTTTTCTCTCTCTACTCTCCTCCAGCCATTAACAAGTCTTACAGAGTCTTCACCCAAAATAAACTCTTGTGTCTCCTGTAATGTACTCTGCCGGTAATAATCCCAATTACTTTTTTTCTTTATCCATTATTTTCAATTTTTTTTTCAGTTTTTATAATGTTGTGTTGGTTTCTGCCATACAACAACACAAATCAGCCATACTTCTTGACTTCAGTACTGAAACAACTTCTCATTTGTCCTCGCTACTTCTCTTATTCCTTCCAATCAAAAGTTTCTTAAAATATATATATATATTGGATCACCTTATCATGCACACACACAACCATTCAGTGGGTTCCCATTTTATCAGAATAACATTCCAAATGCTTTTTTATGACTTATTGAGTATTTCCTCCCTCTCTAATAGTTCTATGAGTGAGTGAGTGAAGTCGCTCAGTCATGTCCGACTCTTTGTGACCCCGTGGACTATAGCCTATCAGGCTCCTCCATCCATGGGATTTTCCAGGCAAGAGTGCTGGAGTGGATTGGGCTCAGAATTTTGCACCTGTTTTTCCTTCTTCCTCAAATGTTCTTCCCCATTACGCTTTGACTGTTGGTTTCTTCTGAGACTTCTGACCTCTGTTCAAATATTACTTTCTTACAGAGACCTTCCCTGACCATGTTATTTAAATAGCCATTCCCTCAGCTCCATAGAAACATGTAATTTAAAGCATATTCTCAACATCTTGTTTGATTCCTTAACTCTTGACACAATGGATAACTATAAAAATACTTCTCTTTATGTGGGTCTTGTCTTCCTTCTCAGAATATAAATTCTTTTGGGCAAAGATTCTAACTTTTTGACATTTTATTTCCAGGGTCTAGTATCAAACAAAACACCTAAAATAAAAGAAACAAATGCAGTAAAATAATTTAAAATAAATAAACTGAACAGACCTAGTTGAGAACAAACTCAGAACACAGGTGTATTCACACATTCACATACCTTTAATATACACGATAGCACTAGAAGAAAAGTAAGTTTCTCAAAGTATTTGTATCATTTTCAGATTTTAACAGAAATTCCTGAATCTAAACCCAGTGCTTTGCTTTTTTCATGATCTACATTTGCAAAATCATTGTTTCACTTAAAAGTTTGCCTCTTGCTGACATTTCACCATGTAATTTTCTTCTACCATGTAAATTATTTTTAAAAAGTCAAGCAAAAAATATAACCACACACACTGGCTTTCTCTCCCTAAAATCAGGACAAAGCACTCATTAATAAAAATCTCTTCCTCAAAACTTGTCACATTAAATTAAAGATGGGTTAAAGAAAAAGAATGGATCTTTCTAGTGATAAGACCAATGGTTAGAGGCCAAAAGGCAATAATCTGCTTGGTTTTTGATAACTTAGTCCAAAAATCTTAGGGATCTTTATGCCACTACTCCATTATATCACGTTAGAAATAAATTGCAGCACATGGTAAAGGCATTATTTTCCTAAATATACTAAAAACTATGACATAAGGAGTTTGCAATAAAAGTGATAACTATCCGTTGCAAGGGCAGTGCAAGAAGGCAGCCAAAACTTATCTTTGTTTCATCCAACAACCATTCATAGAGCATCTGATCATCATAGTGACTGAGATCAGGATCTGAGAATGAAGGGTTCAAGACTTCAGCTTTGTACAAGCTTTGTACAAGCATGTGGCATTGAACCACTCAGTTCATTTATGCTTAAAATCAGGTAAATATAACATCTATCTCATAAGCTTGTGGTGAGAAATAAGAAGACAAAATGAGTAAAATTTCCACTACATAGTAAGATCTCAAAAACAATCTTAGTTTTGCCACAGAATAATGTATCCTGATGGGCATACATTAAAGATATCCTGCATCCTTTAGGGGAGGATGAAAGGGTACCTGGTGGACTGGTTGGAGTTAAATAACTTTAGGTTTTTTAAGAATAAACTGTGCCCCTTCCTCATTTTTAAAACAGCATTACTGAGGTATAATTTGCATGGCTTTGAATGTACTGATTTAAGTGTACAACTGAATGACTTTTAGCAAATTTCATAGTTGCATGTGTATGCTCAATTGCTTAAGTCATGTCCAAATCTTTGCAAAGCTCTGCTGTCTAAGGTATTCCCCGGGTAAGAATACTAGAGAGAGTTGCCATTCCCTTCTCCAGGGGATCTTCCCGACTCAGCAATTGAATCCATGTCTCCAGCCTCTTCTGTGTTGTAGGTGGATTCTTTATTGCTGAGCCACCGGAGAAACCCTCACAGTTACACAACCATGGCCAAATTCCAAAGTTAGAATATTTTTGTTACCCCCTCCAAAAGATCCCTCATGCCCAATTGTAACTGCTCCTCTTCACACACCCAGCCCCAGGCAACCTTTAGCTTAGTTTCTGTCTCTGTAGATTTAACTTTTCCGGAAATGTCATATAAATGGAATTATACAATATGTTGTCTTTAGTTTCTGTCTTTATCATGTCACATAAGGTGAAAGTCAGCCTTGTGGTAGCCTGCATCAAGTTAGTCTCTTTATTTGTTAATAGTATGCCATTTATGAATGTGCAGTGCTGTCTATTCACCGGTTGACTGACATCTGAATTGTTTACAGTTTTTGAATACTACCAAATGCCAGGATGGATGAAGCACAAGCTGGAATCAAGATTGCTGGGAGAAATATTAATAACCTCAGATATGCAGATGATGCCACCCTTATAGCAGAAAGCAAACAGGAACTAGAAAGCCTCTTGATGACAGTGAAAGAGGAGAGTGAAAAAGCTGGCTCAAAATTCAACATTCAAAAAAAAGTTGAGATCATGGCATCTGGTTCCTCACTTCATGGCAAATAAATGGGGAAACAGTGGAAACAGTGACAGACTCTATTTTCTTTGGCTCCAGAATCACTGCAGATGGTGACTTCAGCTATGAAATTAAAATATGCTTGCTTCTTAGAAGAAAAGCTATGACCAACCTAGACAGCATTAAAAGGCAATGACATTACTTTGCCAACAAAGGTCTGTTTAGTCAAAGCTTTGGTTTTTCCAGTAGTCATGTATGGATGTGAGAGTTGGACAATAAAGAAAGCTGAGTGCCAAAGAATCAATGCTTTTGAACTGTGGTGTTGGAGAAGATGCTTGAGAGTCCCTTGGACTGCAAGGAGATCAAACCAGTCCATCCTAAAGGAAATCAGTCCTGAATGTTAATTGGAAGGACTGAAGCTGAAGCTCCAGTACTTTGGCCACCTAATCGGATGACCTGACTCATTAGAAAAGATTCTGATGCTGGGAAAGATTGAAGGCAGGAGAAGGGAACGACAGAGGATGAGATGGTTGGATGTCATCACCAGCTCGATGGACATGAGTTTGAGCAAGCTCAAGGAGTTGGTGCTGGACAGGGAGGCATGGCATGCTGCAATCCATGGGGTCTCAAAGAGTCAGGCATGATGGAGTGACTGAATTGAACTGAATAATGCTACCATAAACATTCTCTCCCTGGAGAAGGAACTGGTAACCCACTCCAGTGTTCTTGCCTGGAGAATCCCATGGACGGAGGAACCTGGCAGACTACAGTCCATGGGGTTGCAAGAGTCGGACACAACTTAGCGACTAAACTAAACATTTTCTTACAAGTCTTTTTGTAGACACATTTTCATTTCTTCTGGCACGTTCCTAAAAGCCTTCCTTCCCCCATTTTAAGCGAAGGATCTGCCCCTGCCAGTCTTCTGTGCGCCTTGGGGAGAGTAATAGAGTTCTGATACCAGCCTGTAACTTGTAACTACTGAGACAATTCATATGACAGTATGGAAAAAGGACAACAACTCTTGTTTCTCCCCTTTTCCTATAAATTTCCTTGTGACCTTTGGAGAGAAGTAGCATGCCTCTCAGCACCGAAGTATTAACCAAAGGCAGGAACTAGATGTTCTCTGAAGTATCTTCTACCTTGCAAAGTGTAGAATATTTTCAGTTACTAAAGAATTTAAAAGCAAACCACAAATACAATCACTGAGTCATCTCCCTTGCCTCTGGCATTTTGGGGATTGGCATTATGTGGGAGGCCAGCACAAGTTACAGAAGAATGATACAGAAAGTGAATGAGAGAATACGGGTACACTCTCCTACAGCACGCAGAACCCAGGATTTACACACTGGTACTCTAAATGGATCTCTTATGCTTTTGAGGTTCTTCTTGCATCTCACTATCTTTTTCTGACCATATTTTCTAAGGTGGTCATTTCATTCAAAGTTACCTGGGCACACAAACAATATGGACCTAACATCTGGATTAGCATTTCAATAAATGCTAAAGTTTTTTTTAAATAACATATATGATCACTTCATTCTTTGTATGGTATTAGACTGACAGAAATAAGACTAACAATATGCAGTATTGATTACAAATAAATATAAAAATACAACTTATGGGTTCCCAAGAGCATATAGAAAAATAAAGAGACCCAGTCTATACTTAGAGATCCTATAATTCCACTGGAAGGCAAGATATAAAAGCATGGAAAGGAAAATAAATTGAGTTTGAATAGTCATTTGAGATTTTTTTCCCAATAGTTTTCATTCAACTAATATTTAGGAAATGCCTACTATGTACCAGAAAGTAGGCATCAGCCTACAAAGAAAGACTAAGATGGGATCATTGGTCTCAAGAATCCAGTTGGGGAGAAAGCTTGCAAATGTACAGTTTTAAAACAAAATGAGTAACACTTTAGAGAAAGGCATACAGTGCTAAGGAATATAGATGAGGAAAAGTTTAATTCTGGTGACAGTGAGCTTTATGGTTTTATCAAGGAAGAATTCCCAAAGGAGGGTGAGGCCCAGGCTCGGCCCTGATGAATAAGTAGGAGTTTTGTAGGCCAACAAGGGAGAACACCCCAAGAAGAGGAAATATCATACAACAGCTATGCAGGTATAAAAATAATAGAAGACTATGGCAGATAGGGATAAGGACATCTTACTAGCAAAATTACTAATATCTGATGGGGAGGATTTTACTTAAAACTATTCAATTTCTGGCTACAACAGAACAGGATAACTTACTTTATCAAGCACTTTTAAAAATTATAAATCTAAGTAACAATCATTACCTTCAAAGCTGCTATCTCAATGATTAGGCTTTTTTTTTTCTTCATTTATTCTGACATTTCTCAGAGCACACTGAGATATTTCAGTTTGGAATTGCCCTCCAAGATTGTGGCAGAGACAATTTTCATAATTCATTTTTAAAACTTATTAAATTTGTAACATATAGCAAAACTTATAAAGAGTTAAGTGAACATGCATGTACCAATCACAAAGCTTTAAAAAGTTCACTGTCAATGCAATGGAGACTCTTTGTACCCCTCCTTAATCACATGTACCTCCTGTGGACCCCCTCTATCCTTACCCTGCATTTGATCATGGATATTTTCCAGTGGTCATGTATGGATGTGATAGTTGGACTGGGAAGAAAGCTGAGCGCCAAAGAATTGATGGTTTTGAACTGTGGTGTTGGAGAAGACTCTGGAGAGTCCCTTGGACTTCAAGGAGCTCCAACCAGTCCATTCTGAAGGAGATCAGCCCTGGGATTTCTTTGGAGGGAATGATGGTAAAGCTGAAACTCCAATACTTTGGCCACCTCATGTGAAGAGTTGACTCATTGGAAAAGACTCTGATGCTGGGAAGGATTGGGAGCAGGAGGAGAAGGGGTAGACAGAGGATGAGATGGCTGGATGGCATCACTGACTCGATGGACGTGAGTCTGAGTGAACTCCGGGAGTTGGTGATGGACAGGAAGGCCTGGCATGCTGCGATTCATGGGGTCGCAAAGAGTCGGGCACAACTGAGCAACTGAATTGAACTGATTCCCACATATATTTATGGTTTCCTACATATGTATGTTGTCCTCAGTAATATATGATGTTGTTTTTCACATGTAAATATTTACATAAAGACATTTATATGATGATATTATACTATATGCATTCCTTATCAATTTTCAATTTTCACTCAATATTTTTGTTAGATTTATCTATAGATATTTATCTACATGATACATGAGTTCTTCACCAATATTCATAGTGTAGAATATCACATTATTTTAAATAAGCCTTAATTATTTATCCTATTTCCTACTAAGGTATAGTTAGGTGGTATTCAATTCTTTCCTTTATCAATAAACATCTGTTTATCTCTTTTGTGAACATATCAATGTATTTCTGCAGGGTAGAAACCTAGGAATGTCATTTCTATATTGTGACAAATGGACTATTTGTACATATGTACTATTTGTTACTATGGAACTTCAGAAAACTAAGATCATGGCATCTGGTCCCATCATATCATGGCAAATAGATGGGGAAATAATGGAAACAGTGATGGACTTTTTTTGGGGGGGGGGCTCCAAAACCACTGCAGATAGTGACTGCAGCTGTGAAATTAAAAGACGCTTGCTCCTTGGAAGAAATGTTATGAATAACCTACACAGCATATTAAAAAGCAGAGACATTACTTTGCCAACAAAAGTCTATATAGTCAAAGCTATGGTTTTTCCAGTAGTCATGTATGGATGTGAGAGTTGGACTGTAAAGAAAGCTGAGAGCTGAAGAACTGATGCTTTTGAACTGTGGTGTTGGAGAAGACTCTTGAGAGTCCCTTGGACTGTGAGGAGATCCAACCAGTTCATCCTAAAGGAAAACAGTCCTGAATATTCACTGGAAGGACTGATGCTGAAGGCAAAACTCCAGTACTTTGGCCACCTGATGCGAAGAACTGACACATTTGAAAAGACCCTGATGCTGGGAATGATTGAAGGCAGGAGGAGCAGGGGATGACAGAGGATGAGATGGTTTGATGGCATCACTGACTCAATGTACATGAGTTTGGGTAAACTCCGGGAGTTGGTGATGAATAGGGAGGCCTGGCGTCCTGCAGTCCTTGAGGTGGCAAAGAGTCAGACACTACTGAGAGACTGAACTGAATTGATGGGATTCCCAGGTAGCTCTGCAGTCAAAAGCCTGCCAATGAAGGAGATGAGGCTTCAGTCCCTTGGTTGGTAAGATTCCCTGGAGGAGGATGGCAACTCACTCCAATATTCTTGCCTGGGAAGTCCAAAGGACAGAGGAATTTGGTGGGCTACAGTCCAGGGAGTTACAAAGAGTTGAACACGACTGAGAGAATGAGCATGCATGCAGTATTTGTTACTAAATTTTCTCCAAAGGATTTGTACCGACTTCCATCCTTCCTATCAAAGTATAAAGTTCTCCTTTCTCCACAACCTCCCCAACCCTTCTGTTGCATATTTTAATTTTTCACAGTTACCAACTTGATTTTTAAAAATCAAATTTAGTGATCATTGAGTATCTACTCTGAAGAGATCTCTGTACTTGGTTCTGGATCAAATGGCAAAGCAGGATGTAATAGAATTGAAGGAACGTAACATACAGCCTTCACTCCTGCCACCTGTGAAAAGCAAGGCAATCACTTAACCCTCTCAAGCCTAAGTTTCTTCATCTGTAGTATTAACGGCTGGACAAGAAAATTTCTCAGGTCCCTTTCACCCGGATCTTGACTCTATGATGCTTCATGGGAGCATACAAACCCATAGGAGAAATAGCATATACATGAGAAACTGTAATACCAACAAACTATACAAATAATGTATACAGAGAGTACAGAAGATGGGACCCAAAAAAGAAAGAAGGGAGGGACTGGGAAGATTTTATCAAGGAGATTGAAAAAGATGTATCAAAGATGGCATGGAAAACACACTCAGGAATAATTGAGGAAAGAAAATTCAGAGAGAGGAAAGAGCCTGGTTGGAAGCCTCAAGATAAGAGAGTGAAGGGAGCAAAGATAGATGGATGGTGAGATTATGGCACAGGTATGAGTGCTGGGGGGATGAGGCCATGTACAGGGAATTTTTATTATGCCAAAATGTAATAAATCTTCATCATTTCATTGATGATTTTATTTTTAACCCCCCCAAAGCAATTTGGAATCAAGTCTATAACTAAGGCAGATGGTCAATTTATTTTCATTTGAAAATGAAGCCATAAAACGAATTTCTGTGAGGCTAACTGCCTGACTGAATAGTCACTTCTTCAAGACTGCCCAAGGGTTTTGGAAAACAGGAAGAAGCATTGTAGAAATAAGGATGTAGCCTCTTTAACTTACTACTCTGAGTAAACATGCTCCTTTGGAGTTTTGAATTCTGGTGGGTTTGTTTAAAAGAGTCCATTGTTTACAATTATATTTGACTAAGAAAACTCTCATACCTGATGGATTCTTAGCATTCCCAGACAAAATTTTTAAAGTACAAAATAAATTTTATTCCAGAGAGGAAAAAAAAAAAATCCCTTCTAAGGAGCTATACTTTTTATACTAGAATGGTGGAGAATTTCACTTTGAAAAATACCCTATGTATCTGATTCTGAATAAACTAAGTTATCATTGGTTAAGAACAAGGACACAGCAGGCAAAACACATAGGTACAAATTTTGACCCTCCCATTATAAGTGAAAATATTAATTTAAGCAAACTATTTAAACTCTGTTTGCTAGTCTTAGAATTGTCTTAGAATTGCACTTAGCTGCTTCCTGGGTAGCTCAGCTGGTAAAGAATCTGCCTGCAATGCAGGAGACCCTGGCTCGATTCCTGGGTCAGGAAGGTCCCTTAGAGTAGGGATAGGCTACCCATTGCAGTATTCTTGGGCTTCCCTTGTGGCTCAGATGGTAAAGAATCCACCTGCAATGAGGGAGTCCTGGGTTCGATCCCTGGGTGGAGAAGATCCCCTGGAAGAGGGCATGGCAACCCACTCCAATATTCTTGCCTAGAGAATGCCATGGACAGAGGAGCCTGGTGGGCTATATAGTCCATGGGGTTGCAAAGAGTGGGACAGGACTGAGTGACCAAGCACAGCACATGTGGAGTAAGAAATGGTAACCCACTTCAGTATTCTTGCCTGGAGAATCCCATGGACAGCGGAGCCTGGCTGGCTACAGTGCATGGGGTCACAAAGAGTCAGACACAACTGAAGCGACTTAGCATGCTCTGTAGCAAAATACCTGCATCACTCTCCATGTGTTTATGTCACTACGATTTTTCCCATATAATAAGAAATCAGAAGATGGCAGCTCAAGGCTTGTACAGTGGCTCCATGTTGTCATCAATAAGCCAATAGCATTCGCTAGCTTTCTGACTCAGCATCATATTTTCTTCTCTTTTAAAAATACCTCACTTTGTAGAGAAGTTTTAGGTTCACAGCAAAATTGAAAGAAGGTGCAGAGATTTCTCCTATACTTCCTACATCCATAACATGCAGCCTCCCCAACTATCAACACTGCTTCAATGGGAGTGGTGCATTTGTTACCAAGAATGGAACTAAAAAGACACATAATAAATAATCACTCAAACACCACAGTTTACCTTAAGGTTCACTCTTAGTGTTATATATCCATGAGTTTTGACAAATGTATAGTGATGCATATTTATCCTCCTAATACATACTATTTTATAGACCTAAAATCCTGTGTTCTGCCCACTTTTCCCTCCTCTACCCAAGAAACCATTGATTTTTCACCATCTCCAAAGTTTTGTTTTTTCCAAAATGTCAGATAGTTGGAATCATACAGTATGTAACCTTTTCAGATTGACTTCTCTCTGTTAGCAATATGCATTTAAGTTTCCTTCATGTCTTTTCACAGCTTGAGAGCTCATTTCTTTTTAACCTTGAATAATATTCTGTTATTTAGATACAGCATAGTATGTTTATTTATTCACCTACTGAGGGACTTCCTGGTTGTTCCAAGTTTTGCCAATTTTGAACAAAGCATCTATAAACATCCCAATGCAGGTTTCTGTGTAGACACAGGTTTCAATTCATTTTAGTAAATTCTAGGGAGCATGATTGCTGGATGGTATCTAAGACTTTATTTAGTTTTGTAAGAAATGTCAGTCTCTAAAGTGGCTGTATCATTTTGAATTCCTAGCAGGAATATATGGGAATAACTATTGTTCTGTATCCTCACTAGGATCTGGTGTTGCCAGTATTCTAGATTTTGACTGTTCTAATAGAAGTGTAGTGGTATCTCATTGTTGTTTTACTTTGTGCTTTCCTGATGACATATGATGCAAACGTTATTTTCGTATGTTTGTTTGTCATCTGTATATCAACTGGTTTTTGTTTTTTGTTTTTCATTTTGGTGACAGCAGTAAGTTATACTCTCTTGGCAAGTTTGAATTATACAATACAGTACCATCAACTGTATCCACTATGTTATACATATGATCGTTGGCCATTCATTTTATAACTGAAAGTTTATACCCTTTCACCAAACTTTCCCCATTTTCTCCATTCCTGTAGCCCATAACAACCACCATTCTACTTTCTCTTTCTATGAGTACAACTTCTTCTTTAGAGTCATCATGCAGAATTCATTTCTGTATCTTATATCACTTAGCATACTGCTCTCCAGATTTATCTATATTGTCACAAACGGCAGGATATTCTTTAAGGCTGAATATTAGTCCATCATATTCTACATTTTCTCTATCCATTCATTAATTGATAGACACTTGGCTTGTCTCTGTACCTTGACTGTTGTGAATAATGATGCAATAAACTTGAGAGTGCAGCTATCGCTACAAGATAATGATTTCATTTTCTTTAGATAGACAGCCAGAAGTGAGATTGCTAGATCATGTGGTAGTTCTGTTTTTAGTTTTTATTGAGGACACTCCTACTGTTTTTCATAGAGTGTATAGAGTTTACATTCCCACCAACAGTGTAGAAGGGTTCCCTTTTCTTCACATTCTCACCAGCATCTTTTATCTTTTGTTGTTTTGATAGTAAACACCTTAACAGGTATGCCATAATCTCACTCTGGTTTTGCTTTGCATTTCCCTCATGATTAGTGATGTTGAACACCTTTTTCTGTACCTGTTGCCCATTTGTCGGAGAAGGCAATAGTACCCCACTCCAGTACTCTTGCCTGGAAAGTCCCATGGACAGAGGAGCCTGGTAGGCTGCAGCCCATGGGGTCGCTAAGAGTTGGCATGACTGAGCGACTTCACTTTCGCTTTTCACTTTCATGCATTGGAGAAGGCAATGGCACCCCACTCCAGTATTCTTGCCTGGAGAATCCCAGAGACAGAGGAGCCTAGTGGGCTGCCGTCTATGGGGTTGCACAGAGTCGGACATGACTGAAGCGACTTAGCAGCAGTAGCAGTTGCCCATTTGTAGGTTTTCTTTGGGAAAAGTGTCTATAATGAAACTGAGTATATTTATCTACATCAAATTAGAAAAACAAAACTTCACAGCAAAGGAAACTATCAACAAAATGAAAAAGCAACCTATGGAATGAGAAAATATTTCTAAGCCACATATCTAATATGGGGTTAATCCAAAATATACAAGAAACTCATGCAACTCAATAGCAAAGAAATGAGCAAAGGATCTGAATAGACAGTTTTCAATCATTCTTGATATGTGGCAGCTCATGGGAAAAGGGGACAAAATATTTCCCTTTGCAATTTTATTCAGAAGGGCACTCTAGTCAAGACACTGTTATCTAATTCCTATTGGCTAAAACTAAGAAACATGGTCACACCTTGTTGCATGGAAAACCAAATACTTTTACTGAAAACATTGTTATCCTAAACAAAATCAGGGAATTTTTAGTAAGAAAAATGTCAAAATAAAATTTTTGTAGGCAACTAACAGTGCTTGCTAATGCCATCACTAAAGAGTTACTTTGAAAGTTAAAAATGAAATGAATGTAAGTCTTAACATACAGTAAATATCTAATAACTCTTGCCCTCAAATAATTATATTAATGTATGATTGATAATGTTATATCTGTTTCTTCAAGGGCATGTTAATCCTTCATGGCACAGATCAAAGGCCACAGCTACTAAGATCCTTCTCTTATTCTGCTCCTTAGATGTTTTTCATTATACTCGATGAAACAAACTAATATGACAAACAAGTAGAAAAGGAATTCATTGAAACTGTAGAACTGAGAAGGTAGCTAGGGAAATAGTTTTGGCAAAACTCAGGAACCTAAGGCAACTTCATGGAAGTAAATACCACAAAAGGTGTATTTTAAGCTCCATGAACTACTATAGGAGGGAGTAGCCCTTTGCTTTCCACCAGGGTCCTCAATGGGATTGTTCCTAAATAGGTAAAGTGTTTCACTGATAGATAAAGCATGATTGCTGTGCATTATGAAATCAGAAGCACATACGTTGTTGACTTCAGCCAAATGACAGTATGATAGCTCAGTGTTATTTAATTACAAAATAGATATTTGTTCACATTAATGATGCTGAGTATCTATAGTAAGGATGAGAGGGAAATTACTTTGGAGTAAATGGGGTGAATCAATATAGAAGCAGTAATGCATAGTTCTAATTCATAGAATGACAAGTAGAATGTTTTAGTTTGGACATAGTATATGGAAAGGCAATTACTAGCAGCTTAGGAAGCAGAAAACTAAGCAGCATTATCAAGAGACTGAATATATTTAAGTATTAACATGACAAAGTCAAAACCATGCATCTGGGGGCCTAATCTGATATGTTGAATGAACAGGAATGCAGAAAGACTGACTTCTTGTATATATGGGTAATATATCTAAATATGGGATCTGAAGTGAAGATGGACAGAAAGGGAATAGGTGAGAGAATTAGGGAGGCATAGTAGAGAGGAAATGTCAACTGAAATTATTTTTAGAAAGTCAGGATAGAAGCATTCAAGATCCCCTGTGAATTCAACCTTGACTGAATTGTTGCTTCCATGAAAAGTAGTGAGATGATAAGAGGCAATACAGCCATAAGAAATAAGATAAGAAGTTGTATTTTATATAGTATGAAATGCCAATAGAATATCTCTTAGAAAATATGCAGAATTTGGAATTATATATCTGGTGCCAATGAGAGAACAGAGCTGATGGTATAAAAAGTCCTTTGTCATTTTTCATAGTATTCTATACCTTCCTCTAGTCTTTTCATACACCATATTCTCATCTTTATCAATTACTCAATTACTTTGTGTATGTCTAATTCTATGAACTTTCTATGCCCTTCTGTATAATGCCATCTCACATGACCTCTTTAATTACTAATCACTCTACACTTTAGGCAGTATTTTTCCTATTTTAAAAAAGGAAACTGAATTTCAGAGACAGCCTACATCCTTTCATAACTTTTTCCTTTACTTATGAATAAAGGAAACAGTTATTATTGCATTTTGGTTCCTATTCAGTGAGTTATGGGTAAGACCATTTTGGGCCCATGCAAAATCATTACTTTTTTTAAACTGTAATTCTTTTTACAGATTTATGACCTGCTAAAATTTTCCAAGATCTATTATCTCACCTGTTGGCAGGTTTTTTTTTAAATGAATGTCTTCTCACTTGAAAACAGTCCATTCACATTTCAAAAATTTTATCAGTATTACCAGATTATTCCTTCTAATTATACCGGTAGGCCTGATCTCAGAAAACTATTTGAATCCATCTGTTATTTAAATTCAAATTTTTTGCACATGAAAGATCAGAACTTGATTTATATTATCTCTGGTTAGTTCCACTATGTATAGAATAATAAATTGACAGGCTCTCACACAGCAGCTATAGTAGGTACAAGTCTACAAAATAACTGTCACTGAGATTCAAGATCACACACCTTTACTAAGGGCATCTAAAGGGCATAAACATTTCAGAATTCTAATCAGTACACAACCTGCTAGTACACAACCAATAAAACATTCTTTACTCTTTGGGGGGGGGGGGAATGTATCTCTGCTTTACATACAGTGTAAGTATACAGACAAGGGTCCAATCCAGCATGAGTCAGTAGCCAAGTTTGTGGGAACTGAAGCTTCAGTCATCAGGTTTGCCTCAACCTGGGTAGCTCCATATATCGCATTGTCTACATTACATGTACATAGTGCAGATAAAAGGGTCCCTGCTGGGGTGGATAAAGTGTTAGTCACTCAGTTGTGTCTGACTCTTTGTGACCCCATGGAGTGTAGCCTCCTAGGCTCCTCTGTCTACAGGATTCTCCAGGCAAGAATAATGGAATGAGTAACCATTCTATTTTCCAGGGAATCTTCCTGGTGTAGGGATTGAACTCGTGTCTCCTGCATTGCAGGCAGATTCTTTACTATCTGAGACACCAGGGATAATATCCCCCCAAATTCATGTCTATCCAGAACTCAGAATATGACCTTATTTAGTAACAGGGTGCTTGCAGATGTATTTCGTTAAGATGAAGGCATCTGGATTAGGGTGGGCACAAACTTCAATGACTGGTATAATTTTTAAGAATAAATGAAGACACAAAGGGGGAACGAGGTCATATGACAATAGAAGGCCATATGACAATAGCAATATAGCTATGAGCCAAGAAACAGGAAAGATTCCTGGCAACTACTAGAAGCTAGAAAGAGGCAAGATAATATTCTTTCCTAGAGCCTGTAGAAGGAATATGACCCTGAAGACCTGTTGATTTCAGAATTCTTGCCCCCAGGACTGTGAGAGAATAAATTTCTGATTTTTTAGGCCACCCAATGAGTGAGGGCATTCTAAGGAACTGACATAGGCTCTCAGTGACACAATGACCACTCTGACTTGATTTGTTTGCCTTACATAAGCAGAGACTTACTTAGAGTTGTACCACCTTCACACTGACCTCCGCCCATAGACTTGATAAGTAATTGTATAAGGCCAGGATAAAGTACATGCATTTTGTTATTCCTAGGCAAAAGTGTTTCCAAATGAAAAATAATTTAAAGGAAACAGTAATCAAGTTTAAAAGGCCATTTTAAATAGTTTCTTTTAATTCACAATTCTTATTGCATCCCTAGATGTGCAAATTTTCAGCACCCAAGGGTTCAGTAAGAAGACATAGTGACACTATTTCCTTCTTGAAACACTTAATTTAGTTCTAACACTGAAATCTTCTACTTCTTTTGGTCCACCCCTCTCCCTCAGTGCACTTCCCCAGTGGCTCAGTGGTAGAGTCTGCCCGCAGTGCAGAAGATGCAGGAGACATGGGTTTGATCTATGGGTTGGAAGGTCCCCTGGAGGAGGACATGGCAACCCACTCCAGTATTCTTGCTGGAAGAATCCGATGGATAGAGGAGCCTGGCGGGTTCCAGTCCATGGGATCGCAAGGAGTCAGACAGGACTGAGGTGACTTGGCACACATGCATGCACTCCCTCAGTGCTTCTAGTTCCTACCTGCTCTGGGGTACAAACCTTTCTCTCATTCAGTTCTTGGTTCTCAGCTTTTTGGGCTTTCTTGGGTGGGCTTGCCTCCCACGAGGTTTCCACTAACACCGCAGTTCTGATGGCAACAAATTCACAATTTTCTTTGATGCTTGATCTGATCTGTAGTCTGATATCTTCACTTGGCTTTAGTCAGTGGCTGACATGTTAGCTCAAACTTAACTTTGGGAAGAATGTAAGGTCTACACTCAACAAGGTACATTTCATAGTATTAGATAAGATTGTTTACATTGTGCTTTTGCTCTCTGTCACCAATATTCAAGGACATGTTTTCCTCCCCTGCCTCATGCCCATCAGAGACAAGAATTCCGAGAAACCATCTAAGTGAAATCTTGGATGCATGCTTGCAAAGCTGATATTTTCCCTTACCAAAAAAAAAAAAAAAAAACCTAGCTAAGACTATATATCGGAAAGAGAAAAGGAGGCAAGAGTGGTGACTCCAAAGAGTAGAAGGATCAACCAGAGAGACAGACCTAGGAGGGTGTGGTCCTCAACAAGTTAGTAGCTTTCAATCTCAGGAGAGATCCAGGAAGATGGGAGTCAGGGGACTGACCCATCACTTAGGCATAAATAAATGATTTATTTCACATTTTTCTATATATAGGAAAAAGCATTATTTTAGCATATACACAGCTGCCTTTCCCTTATTTCATTGAATTCTCACTCAAAACAACTTATGAACAGAGCAATGCCACTATTTCTTACTTGAGGAAATTGAAAGCTTAAATAACAGGCCCAAGGACACACAACAACTAACTGCCAGTGTTAGAACTAGAACACACTTCCTCTGACTCTGACTCTGAATCCTCTGACTCTGAATCCATTATTCTCTTTTCAATTCGCTTTCACATGTGATCCTTGGTGCTTTGGGTTTTTATTTTCCTGCCCTCTGAGCACTTGATGAGTAAAATCACAAACACCTTACCAACCACTCAATGGCTTATGTGTGCTAAGTCACTTCAGTCATCTCCAACTCGTTGAGACCCTATGGACTGTAGCCCGCCAGTCTCCTCTGTCCATGGGGATTCTCCAGGCAAGAATACTAGAGTGGGTTGCCATTTCCTCCTTCAGGGAATCTTCTCAACCCAGAGATTGAAGCCTGGTCTCCTGCATTGGCAGGCAAGTTCTTTACCACAAGCACCACCTGATTTATAATATGAGCTAAGATTTTTATTCTTTCGTACTCTCTACTAATCGCATATATGAAACATCTAACCATGTTTTCAGATGCTGAAAAAATGTTCTGAGCCTTCTCTGAGCCTTGAATATTCCTCTTAAGGTCTAGTTCTTTCCATTACTTTAATAAGGCAATGCTTTAGCCAGCTTGGAACCAGCAAAAGGTGAATAAGAGAAAGAAAAGGTTTGTGTGAAAGATGGACCCAATTATAGCAGTCTGCATTTTCCTATAATACTGGTGACAGCAGGGAAGTTGAGAAGCTGCCTTTAAGTCTATGATAAATAGACTTAAATAAAAGCATTTTGCAGGTCCAAAGTCAATAAAAATGTACATAATGTACTTGGAATTAAGGTGGTAAATGAGGTCACAAATACACTGAAAGCAGAAGTATTGAAAAGTCAACAGCATATTTAGGTAGATACCTAAAAAAAGTAGAAAGAGAGGCCCAGAGAAATTTCAGAAAGAAAAAAAAAAATCCATGTAATTGATATACCTCTAATTCGAACAAGGAATGCAGCTCTTCAGGGAGTTATACATCCTCTACTTCTAAGTATATTATCTCCCTTAAGTTGGTAAATGGACTTCCCTGGTGGTTCAGAGGTTAAAGCGTCTGCCTGGAATGCAGGAGACCAGGGTTTGATCCCTGGGTCAGGAAGATCCCCTGGAGAAGGAAATGGCAACCCACTCCAGTACTCTTGCCTGGAGAATCCCATGGACGGAGGAGCCTGGTAGACTACAGTCCATGGGGTCGCAAAGAGTCAGACACGACTGAGCGACTTCACTTTCAATTAAGTTGGTAAAATGGCTTGGTCTTTCCCTACTCTCCACCCCTTCAGGGTCTCTCTCGTCACAATCTATGCACAGTCATCAGCAATATTTTCTTGATGAGTAACAGTGACTCTTGGATTTACGTCTTGCAACAGCAGAATGGGCTACAACAACAAACAACACTCATCACCCAAGATGCAACCTGGAACTCATGTTACCCACAAAAACCTCCCACAGGCACCAAGCCCTCCCCTTCAAGGAGGGGATTTTTGCAGTGTCCATGGTCCTCCCGCACAGTTACACTTTTCTAAATCTGAGGACACAGCCTTTACAGTACATGGTCCTAAACCGATAGCACAGGACACAGCCTTTAAAGTTCAGTTCAGTCAGTTCAGTTGCTCAGTCATGTCCAATTCTTTGTGATCCCATGGACTGCAGCATGCCCGACCTCCCTGTCTATCACCAACTCTCGGATTCCACTCAAACTTATGTCTATTGAGTCAGTGATGCCATTCAACCATCTCGTATACTGTTCTAAATCTTTAAGAGAGGACACAGCCTGTACAGTAAAACCTCCATACAAGTCAGCCCATATTTGCATTCACATTACCTGGATGAGACTTTTACCAGCTCAGTCTCTCTTTGGGATCTTCACACTCCTGACACTTCTTGCCCACCACTGCCCCTCTATTTCTCCCAAGCTAACCACCATCAAGGTCACTTTATAGATGGGGTGCCCCACATAGGGCACAAGAATAGCAACCAGGGATTCAAAAGTGTTAGATGGGGCATTGTTCAAAATGGCATAGCACATGCCACCCATAAAATGCTTATCATCTGGGCCTCAAGTAATTTCAGCTAAATATTGACAGTTTCATGCCCAGTTCTTTCACAACTTGAGTCAACTCGAGATAGGTATACCATTTAATCACAGTATCTGGGAACTCTCCAGAATTTGCTCACACTGTGTGGATGGCAGCGTTAATCCATTCCATCAGGGTGTGTGTCTGATTAGGCGCCCCCTCTATGAGTCACCTAGTGTTCTGCAACCTTTGTCTCAATGAGGGTTCAGTGGTTATAGATACGAATTATTCTGTTTTGTCCCCAGGACAAATTATACCATCCACCCCTCTGTCCCAGAGTTGCAAAAGCTGTGCTGCCAAAGGTTCCCCTTGCTTTTGCCAGAATTGCTTACCTGAGTTGATCAACTCTGCCTGAGTATGTGGTCTATATGTCGTGGATCCAGTCACACTGGGGGCCCCTTGAGGATGCCCCACCCCACAGTTTTAGGCTGCTGATCCTTCACTTCCTGCTGTACAATGGGCTTCACTGCCAAGTGGGGGCCGGCCGTCTCACAATGTTCATCATCACTGTCCTTGTTACCTCACTTTCAAGGCACTGGGTTCATCAAGGCCACGCATTTCTTGCTCCAGTGTATGTGGTTCTAACTCTCCTCCCATCTCTGCGGTTTATGTACTTGCACACCATCACGCAGGGCACTCTCCATATAAGCTTTCAGGGCAATCAGAAAAATCCACCCCACGGTGCTGGTGGCAGTGGTGCATGACACTTTGTCTGGCAAGCGGGAACTCACCACCTGTAATGCCTTTTCAGTGCTATCCCGTGACACATCCACTGCCTCCCAGTCTTCTACTGGGACCCACACAGAGAGGGCCACGGCTACCAGGTACCCCATACTATATGGTGGTCCCTGGCTTCCTCCTTCCATTGGAGCCTCAGGCTCCTCTGCCTGCTGGGTATGCTACAGACTGTGCCAATTGTCTTGCTGTTCACACCGTGCACATTGTTCTCTGAACCCAGCATAAGCAAGGCATGAGCAGGGAAGCTGGAAGAAAACTCAAGGAGTCATAGGAACTGCAGACATGTTTATTCTCTCCGGGTGGGCTCAGCAGCTGTATTGTAGCCTTACTGTATTCTCTTGTAGTTGACCCAGGGGACGTAGCAATGATGCAGCTATAACACAGCTGCAATGGCTTTTCAGGTGGGGCTTATATGTTTACAGAACAAAAGTGGCCCGTGGCCAAGCAGGTACATCGTGACACACAAGCACAGTGCTATAAGTGATCTCAGCTGTTACATAACCATGTATTTACAAAACGCGGGGTGAGAGAGAGGTGGTAGAGTGAGAGAGCCTGACCACTACCATCTGAGCTAATTTGCTCTTTCCCTACAGGAAGCATGAAACTACTTCTTAGAACATGCACTGAGAAAGGACCAGAAGTGCAGTCAGTGAGAATAAGAAGAAAACTTTCCCACAACCACAGAACCTAGTAAGTCTAAAGGACCAATGTAAGTCAGGAGGATCAACCTATAAATGGAAGCTGGGTGGTGAGTAAGGACCTTATTATTAGAATCCTCACATGGACTATTGAACGGAACATTAAGTTGCCAAGAAGACTAAGTATGGCTTTTTCACTATGGAAAATGAAAGGTCAAAAGAACTCTGTCAGAGTGTAAGAAGCAAAGTAAGCCCTGAAGCCATCTGGGCATGTGGCATTAGATCCATAAATATATTCCTTACTAAGATTTCAATAGCTTAAGGTCTTGGACTACAAATTGTAAAAATTGGAAGTTTTTAAAAATAGTGGAACAGCAAAACTATGGAGACAATAAACATGTCTGTGGTTGCCAGGGATGGAAAGTGAAAAATAATAGGCATAGAAGAGGGGATTTTTCAGTTCAGTTCAGTCGCTCAGTCATGTCTGACTCTTTGCAACCCCATGAATAGCAGCACGCCAGGCCTCCCTGTCCATCACCATCTCCCGGAGTCTGAGTTCACTCAGACTAACGTCTATCGAGTCAGTGATGCCATCCAGCCATCTCATCCTGGGTCGTCCCCTTCTCCTCCTCCCCCCAAACCCTCCCAGCATCAGAGTCTTTTCCAATGAATCAACTCTTCGCATGAGGTGGCCAAAGTACTGGAGTTTCAGCTTCAGCATCATTCCTTCCAAAGAAATCCCAGTATTGATCTCCTTCAGAATGGACTGGTTGGATCTCCTTGCAGTCCAAGGGACTCTCAAGAGTCTTCTCCAACACCACAGCTCAAAAGCATCAATTCTTCGGTGCTCAGCCTTCTTCACAGTCCAACTCTCACATCCATACATGACCACAGGAAAAACCATAGCCTTGACTAGACGGACCTTAGTCGGCAGAGTAATGTCTCTGCTCTTGAATATGCTATCCAGGTTGGTCATAACTTTTCTTCCAAGGAGTAAGTGTCTTTTAATTTCATGGCTGCAGTCACCATCTGCAGTGATTTTGGAGCCCCCAAAAATAAAGTCTGACACTGTTTCTACCGTTTCCCCATCTATTTCCCATGAAGTGATGGGACCCGATGCCATGATTTTTGTTTTCTGAATGTTGAGCTTTAAGCCAACTTTTTCGCTCTCCTCTTTCACCTTCATCAAGAGGCTTTTTAGCTCCTCTTCACTTTCTGCCATAAGGGTGGCATCATCTGCATATCTGAGGTTATTGATATTTCTCCCGGCAATCTTGATTCCAGCTTGTGTTTCTTCCAGTCCAGTGTTTCTCATGATGTACTCTGCATATAAGTTAAATAAGCAGGGTGACAATATACAGCCTTGACGTACTCCTTTTCCTATTTGGAACCAGTCTGTTGTTCCATGTCCAGTTCTAACTGTTGCTTCCTGACCTGCATATAGATTTCTCAAGAGGCAGGTCAGGTGGTCTGGTATTCCCATCTCTTTCAGAATTTTCCACAGTTTATTGTGATCCACACAGTCAAAGGCTTTGGCATAGTCAATAAAGCAGAAATAAATATTTTTCTGGAACTCTAGGGGAGTGAAAATACTCTGTATGATATTGAATGATGGATATATGTATTATACATTTGTCCAAACTCATAGACTGTTGAGCATGAAGAGTGAACCCTAAAGTAAACTATGGATTCAGATGATTATGATGTCAATGTAGGTACACCCTTCACTACAAATGCAACATTCTGGTAAATAATGTTATGTATGAGAGAAGATAGAGGATATGTGGGAAATCTCTATACTTTTCTTTCCACTGTGTTGTGAAACTTAAAATGCTCTTCAAAGGGAAAAAAAAAAGAGAGAGAGAGAGAGAAAGACTTTGGAAAAACAAAACAGTGAGACAGGAAAGTTTTGTTTATTGAAACTTAAAGAGAAGCCACTAATCAAAAGGAGAAAATAGGCAATTTACTAAGCCTCCCTAATCCTGAGATATAGTTATGATACAAAAAAGCAGAGAAGATGAAGTAAAACAACCCCAAAACTGATGGTGACCTGGCATATTCTAAAGTATGTTCAAATCCATTTTCTCATTAGAGCATCACAAAATTATTGATGTTTAGGCAAATTAGGCATCAATACCCCCAATTTCCAGAAGAGAGAATAAGAACAACATCTACTTTAACTCCAAAAGAAAATAGGTAATTTTTAAGATCATATTGCTGGTAAAGTTAGTACGTGGGACTAACAACAGGTCCTGATTCCTATGACAGTGCTGTATCCAAATATCAACACAGTAGAGGCACAAATGCTAAAGAATTCAAAATCTGGTAGAGACATCTGGTCACTGAATTCAATTATTATGTAAGTGTGTTGGTTTTAAACATATATCCACACATTTTTTTGATACTCCTCTCCTTAAGAAATGCAACTTAATTCTTCTCCCCTTGAGTGTGGGCTTGATTTAGTTACCTGCTTGTAGATAGTGGAATATTAAGAGAAATGATGAGATATCATTTCTGAGATTAGGTTATAAAAAGACTGTGGCCTCCATGATAGGGGCCCTGTTTCTTGGTTACTCTCTCTTGACTCCTGGCTCTGAGAGAATCTAGCTTCCATGTCATGAATCAGCCTTTGGAAGATAGAAGAAAAATCCTTAACAAAATTCTAGCAAACAGAATCCAACAACATAGTAAAAAGATCATACATCATGACCAAGTGGGCTTTATCCCAGGGATGCAAGGATTCTTCAATATCTACAAATCAATCAATGTAATACACCACATTAACAAATTGAAAAATAAAAACCATATGATTATCTCAATAGACACAGAGAAAGACTTTGACAAAATTCAACATCCATTTATGATAAAAACCCTCCAGAAATCAGGAATAGAAGGAACATACCTCAACATAATAAAAGCTATATATAACAAACCCACAGCAAACATTATCATCAATAGTGAAAAATTGAAAGCATTTTCCCTAAAGTCAGGAACAAGACATGGGTACCCACTCTCACCACTACTATTCAACACAGTTTTGGAAGTTTTGGCCACAGCAATCAGAGTAGAAAAAGAAATAAAAGGAATCCAAATTGGAAAATAAGAAGTAAAATTCTCACTGTTTGCAGATGACATGATCCTCTCCATAGAAAATCCTAAAGACTCCACCAGAAAATTACTAGAGCTAATCAATGAATATAGTAAAGTTGCAGGATATAAAATTAACACACAAATCCCTTGCATGCCTATAAACTAACAATGAGAAAACAGAAAGAGAAATTAATGAAGCAATTCCATTCACCATTGCAATGAAAAGAATAAAATACTTAGGAATATATCTACCTAAATAAACAAAAGATCTATATATAGAAAACTATAAAACACTGCTCAAAGAAATCAAAGAGGACACAAATAGATGGAGAAACATACCGTTTATGGATTGGAAGAATCAATATAGTGAATATGAGTATACTATCCAAAGTAATCTATAGATTCAATGCAATCCTATCAAGCTACCAATGGTATTTTTCACAGAGCTAGAACAAATAATTTCACAATTTGTATGGAAATACAAAAACCTCAAATAGCCAAAGCAATATTGAGAAAGAAGAATGGAACTGGAGGAATCTACCTGCCTAACTTCAGGCTCTACTACAAAGCCACAGTCATCAAGACAGTATGGTACTGGCACAAAGACAGAAATATAGATCAATGGAACAAAATAGAAATCCCAGAGATAAATCCATGTACCTATGGAAACTTATCTTTGACAAAGGAGGCAAAAATATACAACGGAGAAAAGACAATCTCTTTAACAAGTGGTGCTGGGAAAACTGGTCAACCACTTGTAAAAGAATGAAACTAGAACAGTTTCTAACACCATACACAAAAATAAACTCAAAATGGATTAAAAATCTAAACATAAGACCAGAAACTATAAAACTCCTAGAGGAAAACATAGGCAAAACACTTCCGACATAAATCACAGCAGGATCCTCTGACCCACCTCCAAGAGTAATGGAAATAAAAGCAAAAATAAACAAATGGGGTCTAATTAAACTTAAAAGCTTTTGCACAACAAAGGAAACTATAAGCAAGGTGAAAACAGCCTTCAGAATGGGAGAAAATAATAGCAAATGAAACAACTGACAAAGAATTAATCTCAGAAATATACAAGCAGTTCCTGCAGCTCAATTCCAGAAAAATAAACGACCCAATCAAAAAGTGCGCCAAAGAACTAAACAGACATTTCTCCAAAGAAGACATACAGATGCCTAACAAACACATGAAAAGATGCTCAACATCACTCATTATCAGAGAAATGCAAACCAAAACCACAATGAGGGACCATTTCATGCTGGTCAGGATGGCTGCTATCCAAAAGTCTACAAGCAATAAATGCTGGATAGGGTGTGGAGAAAAGGGAACACTCTTACACTGTTGGTGGGGCTGCAAACTAGTACAGCCACTATGGAGAACAGTGTAGAGATTCCTTAAAAAGCTGGAAATAGAAGTGCCATATGACCCAGCAATCCCATTGGGGCATACACACTGAGGCATACACACTGGGCATACACACCGAGGAAACCAAAACTGAAATAGACATGAGTACCCCAATGTTCATCGCAGCACTGTTTATAATAGCCAGGACATGGAAGCAACCTAGATGTCCATCAGCAGATGAATGGATAAGAAAGCTGTGGTACATATACACAACGGAATATTACTCAGCCATTAAAAAGAATACATTTGAATCAGTTCTAATGAAGTGGATGAAACTGGAGCCTATTATACAGAGTAAAGTAAGCCAGAAAGAAAAACACCAATATAGTATACTAACACATATATATGGAATTTAGAAAGATGGTAATGATAACCCTATATGCAAGACAGCCAAAGAGACACAGATGTATAGGACAGTCTTTTGAACTCTGTGGGAGAGGGCGAGGGTGGGATGATTTGGGAGAATGGCATTGAAACATGTACATTATCATATGTGAAATGAATTGCCAGTCTAGGTTTGATGCATGAGACAGGGTGCTCAGGACTGGTGAACTGGGATGACCCAGAAAGATGGGATGGGGAGGGAGGTGGGAGAGAGGTTCAGGATGCGGAACACATGTACACTTGTGACAGATTCATGTCAATGTATGGCAAAATCACTACAATATTGTAAAGTAATTAGCCTCCAATTAAAATAAATAAATTTATATTTAAAAATAGATTCCAGGTGAATTAAACGCATAAGAAACAAAACTTAAAAAAATAAAAAAGGAAGACAGAAGCAAGAGACCATGTGTCAGAAGGTTCAGGCAAACTCTGAAGAGGTCATGTGGTAAGGAACTGGGGCATACCAACAACTTCAAGTGAACATCAAAGTGAATCCTCCCTAAGTCAAGAATTAGAAGAATTAAATTAACTGCTGATCCAGGCAGCAGCTTTACAGCAACTTCTTGAGGGACCCTGAGTCAGAACCAATCAGATAATTCACAAAATCTGTAAGATAAGAGAGGTTTGTGGTTTTAAGCCATGGATTTTGGGGTATTTTGTTACAGGGATGGATAACGAATAGAGTATGAAACCAATTGATTGACCTCTGCATTACAGATAATCCTGAATTGTAAGCAAATCACACATGTAGACAGGAAATCTTTGTCCTATACCTTGGGACCACTGTCAAAAGAAAAGCAATGGCAACAATGAAGTTAGAGCAAATGAAGGAAAAAAGCGGTGAGTATCAAGGAAAGTTAATGGGGCAGTTCTCAAGGGTGTGCTCCCAAGGAAAGTTGGCCCCTCACCAAGTCACTTCCATGTCTTGAACTTTTTCCAATTCCATTTATTCAGTCAGTTCAGTTCAGTCGCTCAGTCATGTCCGACTCTTTGCAACCCCATGAATAGCAGCACACCAGGCCTCCCTGTCCATCACCATCTCCCGGAGTTCACTCAGACTCACGTCCATCATGTCCGTGATGCCATCCAGCCATCTCATCCTGGGTTGTCCCCTTCTCCTCCTGCCCCCAATCCCTCCCAGCATCAGAGTCTTTTCCAATGAATCAACTCTTCGCATCAGATGTCCAAAGTACTGGAGTTTCAGCTACAGCATCATTCCTTCCAAAGAAATCCCAGGATTGATCTCCTTCAGAATGGACTGGTTGGATCTCCTTGCAGTCCAAGGGACTCTCAAGAGTCTTCTCCAACACCAAAGTTCAAACGCATCAATTCTTCGGTGCTCAGCCTTCTTCACAGTCCAACTCTCACATCCATACATGACCACTGGAAAAACCATAGCCTTGACTAGGTGGACCTTAGTCGGCAAGGTAATGTCTCTGCTTTTGAATAT
>SJYQ01002029.1:24224-38116 GCA_006410935.1 Redunca redunca | reverse complement strand
AAGTTAAATAAGCAGGGTGACAATATACAGCCTTGACGTACTCCTTTTCCTATTTGGAACCAGTCTGTTGTTCCATGTCCAGTTCTAACTGTTGCTTCCTGACCTGCATATAGATTTCTCAAGAGGCAGGTCAGGTGGTCTGGTATTCCCATTTCTTTCAGAATTTTCCACAGTTTATTGTGATCCACACAGTCAAAGGCTTTGGCATAGTCAATAAAGCAGAAATAAATGTTTTTCTGGAATTCCCTTGCTTTTTCCATGATCCAGTGGATGTTGGCAATTTGATCTCTGGTTCCTCTTTTCTAAAGAGGCCTTTTCTAAAACCAGCTTGAACATCGGGGAGTTCACGGTTCACGTATGGCTGAAGCCTGGCTTGGAGAATTTTGAGCATTATTTTACTAGCATGTGAGATGAGTGCAATTGTGCAGTAGTTTGAGCATTCTTTGGCATTGCCTTTCTTTGGAATTGGAATGAAAACTGACCTTTTCCAGTCCTGTGGCCACTGCTGACTTTTCTAAATTTGCTGTCATATTGAGTGCAGCACTTTCACAGCATCATCTTTCAGGATTTGAAAGAGCTCAACTGGAATTCCATCACCTCCACTAGCTTTGTTTGTAGTGATGCTTTCTAAGGCCCACTTGACTTCATATTCCAGGATGTCTGGCTCTAGATTAGAGATCACATTATCATGATTGTCTGGGTCGTGAAGATCTTTTTTGTACAGGTCTTCTGTGTATTCTTGCCACCTCTTCTTAATATCTTCTGCTTCTGTTAGGTCCCTACCATTTCTGTCCTTTATCGAGCCCATCTTTGCATGAAATGTTCCCTTGGTATCTCTAATTTTCTTGAAGAGATCTCTAGTCTTTCCCATTTTGTTGTTTTCCTCTATTTCTTTGCACTGATCACTGAAGAAGTCTTTCTTATCTCATGACCACTGGAAAAACCATAGCTTGATTAGACGAACCTTTGTTGGCAAAGTAATGTCTCTGCTTTTTAATATGCTATCTAGGTTGGTCATACTTCCTTCCTTCCAAGGAGTAAGCGTCTTTTAATTTCATGGCTGCAATCACCATCTGCACTAGACTTTATTGAGCTAATGACTACTCCATTATAAATATGTAAATTCCTCTGAGGGCGTTTAACTAGTTATCCACCTATTAGTTTAAATTAAAGTTCATTACTTTCATAATAACTCTTTGCTAACACAACCTGTGTTGATAAATGAAGGGACTGATTAAGGTGACATGGTGTAGCTTCATTTGGAGTACTTTGGGGACATTGGGAGTCTGGGTGAGGGCCATCAAGGGCTGATACCTGGGAGAGGAATTATTAAGTGGGAAAACAGCACCCTTGATAGAGTAGAATGATGCCAAAGCATATAACACAAACAAAAAAGTTTGTAGGTAAGAAAAAAGAGATTTTTCTTTTATTCCCTATTAAAATGAACCTGATACTCACCACAATATGATTTAACCTAAGATCTAATGGACCAGCCTGTAAACCTAATTAAGATCCATAACACAGTTCTTATGAGGAAATGATTCCCAACATTGTACCAACAACTAGAATGTTGAACATAACTCATCTGTAAGCTGGGATAAAGGCTGGAACATAGTGGCTCTTAAATTTGGAAAAACAAAGACTTACAAACTTTTTAATGGTATCAGCCTTTAAATTTTAAGGATGCTTTTGTTTTATTCTTTACTAAAATCACATTCTTTTAGTAGTTTCTCAAACTTTATTGTGTATATAAATCACCTGGGGATCTTATTAAAACAGTGTGATGAGACCCAGCATTCTACATTTTTCTAAAAAGCTCCCAGGTGATATTAATCCTGCTGGAACTAAGACCACACTTTGAGTAGCAAAACTTTCTCCCACGCAATTTAAGAAAGCAACTGTAGTTTTATATGCTGCAAAAGATGACTCAACACTGAACCTCAGGGCTTTGGGTTTTAGCCCCAATTAAACTTCACCAAATTAGAATGATATTTAATAGTAAAATTCATACATCTAGGCCTAACAGCTAAATACTATTTTACTTATTTTTAAATATAAGTTCCAGGAGATAAGTAACTGGGCTAAGAACATAGGTATGAATTAGATACACATGGATTTAAATTCTAGCTTTGTAATCTTCTAGCTGTGTGACCTGGGGCAAATGCATCAGACAGAGGCCAATAAAGAAAAGAAAACATTTGGCGTTTTAAACCAAAATATTAACATAAGGAATTTATCATACATGTTAATTGCTGTGCTGTGCTTAGTCACTCAGTCATGTCCGACTCTTTGTGACCCTAGGCTCCTCTGTCCATGGAGGTTCTCCAGGCAAGAATACTGGAGTGGATGGCCACTCCAGTATTCCCAAGCCAAGGATTGAACCAGGGTCTCACACATTGCAGGCAAATTCTTTACCATCTGAACCACCACAAAGCCTGATAATACTGGAGTGGGTAGCCTATCCCTTCTCCAGGGGATCTTCCCATCCCAGGAATCAAACCAGGGTCTCCTGCATTACAGGTGGGTTCTTTACCAGCTGAGCTACCAGGGAAGCTAATCAGTATTTTTAACACTAATGTTTATGTTTAGGAGCCCAATAGTGAACAACAGGGCTAGGGAGAGGAGAGCAACAACTGGATAGAGAAAAACACAGTCTTCCCTATGACCTGGCACCCCAGAGGGAGGGACTGTCCAAGGGGAGCTGGAGCCACACAAAAGATGCCACTGCCAGAAACACTGCTTAGCAGGAGTGGGTAAGTACACTGACTACACCTTCTCATTGTCCAGTCCCTTCCAATATATTCCACAGGCTGAACTTATGCATAGGCTATCAGCAAAACATCTGCTAAAATGCTAGGTCAGAGTAAGGGAAGAGAAAAAAGGGATCTGACAAATTGGCCAATTTTCAGCACAACAAATTACTGAGGCTCTAATACTCCATCTAATGCTCAAACACACATCTGTAACATAGTTGTGTTATTTAAATGAGATATGTTACATACAGATCTCTTAAGTAGGGGCTTGGTACTTCATTTTTACAATCATCATCTTCATCATCTTTTTGTGGTTTGACAACATTCTCTTCATCCCTTTCTCTCCTATCACTGATTTCTCATTGGCATGTGGAGTCTTAGGGAGATTAGAAACAATATTAGTAATATAGTAATAATCCAAATTATGCTATAAAAAGTTGTCCATATTAAGTGGAGAAATATCCATTTGTTTCATTTACATGGTAGACTCAGAAAAGCTTAAAATTTTCTACCAAGCATGCTGAAGGACCCAACATTTCTCAGTGAAGTGGACTCTAGAACATTTTGAGGACCATATTTTGGATTAGGCTCAAGACATGAGGTGTGGGGTTGAAAAAAAAGGAAGGTTTATGGGAGAAGGAGGAAGAAGGAGGGAGATGAAAGGAAAGCTGCTCTCACCACCACCACCCCCCCCACCATGAAGGTCAGCTGTGAGTGACTGTGAGGTTAACCAGTGGAACTTACAGATACATGTGTTATCCTTATCTGGATTTCAGGAGTGTTGATATGGACTGCTAATTTAGTTGATTTGTTCTCTCAACTGACACCAACCATACCTACCTGCCTTTCCAGATGCTGAGGCTCTGTGAAGTTACTTTATCGAGGCACTAGCAATGCTCAGTGATGAAAAGAACAGTAGACCTCAATAGACCTGCTTACAAAATAGACACAGATGTCTCTGCTAGGTTATATTGCAAAGAAATCAGTGTTAGTGAATAGCCCCTCTTGCAGAAGAAAACAGCCAAAACCATTTATATTCTGGTCTATGTTTTTGTAGTGTAGAAAATGCAGCAGTCTGTCTAGTGGTTCTCTCCTGGTTCATCTTATTTGGGAGTCAGCAAGCAAAGCCTCTACTGAAAACAGTCTCTCCCTGCTAACAACCAGCACTGCCTTAGCTAATTAAATCCAACCTTAAGTTAATTCATTTAAAGATGGATCTGTTTGAACAGCAAAGACTATATAGAGAAACACATTAAGGTATTTATAAATGAGAAGTCAAAATGTATACTTCTGGGATATATCAGTGCTGCATTGTAATGTTTTATTTATTCATTCCACATTTATTGAGTTAAAAAATAGTACAAAGCAATGATCTAAAGACTTTACCATCTGTAATATGCTGGGGTCCAAAAGAAATGGTGCAGAAAATGAGTGACTTCTGGGGAAGGAGGGTTAGCTGGGGGTTGAAGAATTCAAGATGTCTCCATGGTAGAGTAGGGATAAAGCTGGGTTTTGATAAGTTTGTTGGAGCTGGCCAAGTGGAATGAACAAGTATTTCCTGCTGAGACAGTAGCTTCCACAAAGGCATTGCAGTAGGATTGGAGAAGTTGGCTGAGCACCAGGAGAGTAAGTACAAGAGAGTGTTCAAGAGCCTTACTCCACAGGTAGTGTGACGAAGTTGGAGCCTTGGCTTTGAAACTTATTAACTTAATAAATAATATTAACTATTGGACTATTGGCCAGATCACTTAATCTGTTTTCATAAGTGCAAAATAGGAATAATAATACTACCTGACACAAGAGACACAGAAACTGCCTAACATATACTAAACATTCAGTTAATATTTGTTGCTCTGTTTTATCTTTGAAGAATAGGATGTCTTTATTCTTTCTGTAGATATTTATTGAGTATCTGCTTTATGGAAGGCAGAAGAGTAAACTAAGTCAGAATATGCAATGCTTTGATGGTAGGCCAAGGTGCAGACATTGTCTGGCTGAAATAAGAGAGTTGTTGGAGGGACTGGGGCTGGGGAGGGGTAAAATGAGTGCTGTTTTTAAGGATTAATCTAGAAGTATAGTGCATGCAATGTGTCATCCAGTAACTCCTTTTATGAACCTTTAATGAAGCAGTAGATAAAATTGCAAAGAGGAATCTCTTGGCACCAGAAAATGCATTTAATTCCCCAGCAATAAATATGGAAGCTCTTATATGTAACTGAGACTCTCATCAATGACTGACTGCACCATGTGGAATGTATGGACTGCTAACATGGCCAGCCACCAGACTTTGGGGACCTCTGGGTTCCTAAGGATGAAGGGGGACGGGGTAAGTTACCCATAATTCTCCCCTGACTCAAAATGGCAGAGGGTGACAGGGCAATAGATTGCAATGACAAATAGCTGACACCATGGGAAATATTTCTATTAGTTCTCCAAGGTCACAAAGTGTGAGGGAAGCAAGCACAAGGATGGAATTCTCAGGGACATTAACTTTGCTCTAAAGAGCCAGAGCAGCAGTTCTCAACCTGATGTTTCTGTGCTAATTTACATAATGAAAGAGTTTCTCCTCTAGGAAATACTCCCATGGGTGTGTCAGGGTTATGTGCAATACCCAGCAATGTGCCTATAACCCCACCTCCTTCTTTCTCTCAATAATATTTATCAAAATGAAAGTGTATTGTGATTAGAGGAGTAAACACTCTTATTTATGTAAGAAAGTAAACTATTCATCAACTTTGATATTTTATTATTAGTAGAAAACTTATGTGGGGAAACTTAGAGAACTGATATGAACATACCAGGTTATTACTAACATTTTAGTTAAGAAATATAAGTCAAAGACTACTTGAGTTATCTTCTATCATTTCTTCTCTATTACCTACAATTCAGATGTTTTTGTCCCATGCTCTGAACCAGTTATTTATCTAAAAAAAGTATAAGTAATAAAACAGATTTTTAACCTCTGCCCTCTTTGAACATGACAAATATAAATGGTGAATGTAATTAAATGTTCCAGAAAAATTCAGAGCTGTAGAAAGATTATTAGAACCAGCATATGCCCACTGGTAGAAGTGTCACATCCCACTTGGCCTGAGGGACCTTTGCTGTTGTTCAGTCACTAAGTCATATCCACCTCTTTAGGACCCCATGGACTGCAGCACACCAGGCTTCCCTGTCCTTCACCATTTCCAGGAATTTTCTCAAACTCATGTCCTGATGCCATCCAATCATATCATGCTCTGTTGCTCCCTTTCCCTACTGCCCTCAATCTTCCCCAGCATCAGAGTCTTTTCCAATGAGTCCATTTTTTACATCAGGTGGCCAGAATACTGGTGTTTCAGCTTCAGTGTCAGTCCTTCCAGTGAATATTCAGGGTTGCTTTCCTCTAGGATTGACTAGTTTGAGCTCCTTGCTGTCCAAGGGATTCGCAAGAGTCTTCCCCAGGACCACAGTTTGAAAGCATCCATTCTCCAGCACTCAGACTTTTTTATGGTCTAGCTCTCACATATGTACATGACTACTGGAAGAACCACAGATTTGACTATACAGACCTTAGTTGGCAAAGTGATGTCTCTGCTTTTAATATGATGGCTAGGCTGGTCATGGCTTTTCTTCCCAGAGGCAATGAAAGTGAAACTGTCATAGCCATGTCTGACCCTTTGCAACCCCATGGACTATACAATCCATGGAATTCTCCAGGCCAGAATACTGAAGTGGGTAGCCTTTCCCTTCTCCAAGGGATCTTCCCAAACCAGGAATCAAACCCCAGTCTCCTGCACTGCAGGCAGATTCTTTACCAGCTGAGCCACCAGGGATAACCCTCCAAGGAGCAGTTCAGTTTAGTTCAGTTCAGCCACTCAGTCATCTCTGACTCTTTGTGACCGCATGGACTGCAGCATGCCAGGCTTCCCTGTCCATCACCTACTCCTGGAGCTTACTCAAACTCATATCCATCAAGTCAGTGATGCCATCCAACCATCTCATCCCCTGTTGTCCCCTTCTCCTCCCGCCTTCAGTAATTCCCAGCATCAGGGTCTTTCCCAAGGAGTCCGTTCTTCGAATCAGGTGGCCAGAGTATTGGAGCTTCAGCTTCAGCGTCAGTCCTTCCAATGAATATTCAGGACTGATTTCCTTTAGGATGGACTGGTTGGATCTCCTTGCAGTCCAAGGGACTCTCAAGAGTCTTCTCCAACACCACAGTTCAAAAGCATCAATTCTTCAGCACTCAGCTTTCTTTATAGTCCAGCTCTCATATTCATACATGACTACTGGAAAAACCAAAGCTTTTTTAACTATACGGACCTTTGTTGGCAAAGTAATGTCTCTGCTTTTTAACATGCTATCTAGGTTGGTCTTAACTTTTCTTCCATGGAGCAAGTATCTATTAATTTCATGGCTGTGGTCACCATCTGCAGTGATTTTGGAACCCCCAAAAATATAGTCTGACACTATTTCCATTGTTTCCCTATCTGTTTGTCATAAAGTGATGGGACAGGATGGATGATCTTAGTTTTCTGAATGTTGAGTTTTAAGCCAACTTTTTCACTCTCCTCTTTCACTTTCATCATCTTTAGTTCTTCTTTGCTTTCTGCCATATCTGCATATCTGAGGTTATTTATATTTCTCCCGGCAATCTTGCTTCCAGCTTGTGCTTCATCCAGCCCAGCATTCTCATGATGTACTTTGCATATAAATTAAATAGGCAGAGTAACAATATACAGCCTTGACATACTCCTTTCCCAATTTGGAACCAGTCTGTTGTTCCACGTCCAGTTCTAACTGTTGCTTCTTGACCCACTGGGTGCTGAAGTTGGTTTCTTGACCTGCTGAGTGCTGAAGGTGGGTGGATGGTGGCAGCAAACTGGCTCTGCTAGAAGATCACAGCACTCAGGCCTGGGCGCCGGGACCCATTTGTGCACTGCCCAAACCTCCAGGTGACTGAAAGAACTTGAACTTTCTGGCCAACCCAACACATGACATGACAAGTTTTCCGATTTTCATTGACTGTTCTGCCATTTGCCAGTGTAAACTTTTGAGATTTCCAAAAATAAATGACATTGAAAGGAAATAGGCAAGTTGATGGAGGTCCTCCAGAGCATTAGTTGAAGTTTCTCAGCAGAATGAAATCAAGTCACAGGCTTTTCAAGGAACTTCTGATTGGCTGTTGAAATACACTTGTTATAATTCAAGAGCCCTGGCATTACATTAAGCAGACACAACCCAGGGGGAATTATGACATAAATAAAATGAGCAGCTCCTGGTGGCTGCAAGGCGCTGAAGCGACTTTGAGGAGATACCCCATGTCCAAGGACAGAGAAGCCCCAGAAAGATGGTAGGAGGGGCGAAATTGCATTTAGAATCAAACCCCACACCCACCAGAGATGCTCAGACAGCTCACACAAAGCTTGTGTGCACCAGGACCCAGGAGAAAGGAGCAGTGATCCCAAAAGAGACTGACCCAGACTTTCCTGTGAGTGTCCAGGACTCTCTGGTGGAGGAGTGGGTCAGTGGTGGACTGTTGCAGGGTTGAGGGTACTGAGTGCAGCAGTAGGATCTTTTGAAGGAGGTCCCCATTATCTTCATTACCTCCACCATAGTTCAACCTCAGGTCAGACAACACGGAGGGAACACAGCCCCACCCATCAACAGAAAATTGGATTAAAATTTACTGACCATAGTCCTGCCCATCAGAACAAGACCCAGTTTCCCCGTCATTCTCTCACATCAGGAAGTTTCCATAAGCCTCTTATCCTTCTCCATCAGAGGGCAGACAGAATGAAAACCAAAATCACAGAAAACTAACCAATCTGATCACATGGACCACAGCCTTGTCTAACTCAATGAAATTATAAGCCATGCTGTGTAGGGCCACCCAAGACAGAAGGGTCATGGTGGAAAGTTCTGACAAAACATGGCCTATTGGAAAAGGGAATGGCAAACCACCTTGGTATTTTTGACTTGAGAACCCCCTGAACAGTATGAAAGGACAAAAAGATAGGACACTGAAAGATGAACTCCCCAGGTCAGCAGGTACCCAGTATGCTACTGGAGATCAATGGAGAAATAACTCCAGAAAGAATGAACAGACATAGCCAAAGCAAAAACAACACCTAGTTGTGGATGTGACTGGTTATGGAAGTAAAGCCCAATGTTGTAAAGAGCAATATTGCATGGGAACCTGGAATGTTAGGTCCATGAATCAAGGCAAATTGGAAGTGGTCAAACAGGAGATGGCAAGAGTGAACATCAATATTTTAGGTATCAGTGAACTAAAATGGACTGGAATGGGTGAATTTAACTCAGATGACCATTATATCTACTACTGTGGGCAAGAATCCCTTAGAAGAAATGGAGTAGCCATCACAGTCAACAAGAGTCCAAAATGCAGTCTTGGATGCAATCTCAAAAACAACAGAATGATCTCTGTTCATTTCCAAGGCAAACCATTCAGTATCACAGTAATCCAAGTCTATGCCCCGACCAGTAATGCTGAAGAAGTTGAAGTTGCATGGGTGCACGAATAACTATAAGACCTTGTAGAACTAACATCCAAAAAAGATGTCCTTTTCATTATAGGGGGCTGGAATGCAAAAGTAGGAAGTCAAGAAATACCTGGAGTAACAGGCAAATTTGGCTTTGGAGCATGGAATAAAACAGGACAGAGGCTAATAGAGTTCTGCCAAGAGAACGTACTGGTCATAGCAAACACCCTCTTCCAACAACACAAAAGAAGACTACACATGGACATCACCAGATGGTCAATACTTAAATAAGATTGATTATATTCTTTATAGTCAAAGATGGAGAAAAACAAGACCAGGAGCTGACTGTGGCTCAGATCATGAACTCCTTATTGCAAAATTCAGACTTAAATAGAAGAAAGTGGGGAAAACCACTAGACCATTCAGGTATGACCTAAATCAAATCCCTTATGATTATACACTGGAGTGAGAAACAGATTCAAGGGATTAGATCTGATACACAGAGTGCATGAAGAACTATGAATGGAGGTTCATGACATTGTACAGAAGGCAGTAATCAAGACAAACTCCAAGAAAAAGAAATACAAAAAGGCAAAATGGTTGTCTGAGGAAATCTTACAAATAGCTATGAAAAGAAGAGAAGCAAAAGGCAAAGGAGAAAAGAAAAGATGTACCCATTTGAATGAAGAGTTCAAAAGAATACAAGGAGAGATAAGAAAGCCTTCCTCAGTGATCAATGCAAAAAGATAGAGGAAAACAATAGAATGGGAAAGACTAGAGATCTCTTCAAGAAAACTGGAGATACCAAGGGAACATTTCATGCAAAGATGGGCACAATAAAGGACAGAAATGGTATGAACTTAACAGAAGCAGAAGATATCAAGAAGAGATGGAAAGAATACAGAGCAGAACTATAAAGAAAAGATCTTCATGACCCAGATAATCATGACGGTGTGATCACTCACCTAGTGCCAGACATCCTGGAATGTGAAGTCAAGTGGGCCTTAGGAAGCATCACTATGAACAAAGCTAGTGGAGGTGATGGAATTCCAGTTGAGCTCTTTCAAATCCTGAAAGATGATGCTGTGAAAGTGCTGCACTCAATATGCCAGCAAATTTGGAAAAGTCAGCAGTGGCCACAGGACTGGAAAAGGTCAGTTTTCATTCCAATCCCAAAGAAAGGCAATACCAAAGAATACTCAAACTATTGCACAATTGCACTCATCTTATACGCTAGCAAAGTAATGCTCAAAATTCTCCAAGCCAGGCTTCAACAATACATGAACCGTGAACATCCAGATGTTCAAGCTGGATTTAGAAAAGGCAGAGGAACCAGAGATCAAATTGCCAACATCCTCTGGATCATGGAAAAAGCAAGAGAGTTCCAGAAAAACATCTATTTCTGCTTTATTGACTATGCCAAAGCCTTTGACTGTGTGGATCACAACAAACTGTGAAAAATTCTGAGAGATGGGAATACCAGACCACCTAACCTGCCTCTTGAGAAATCCATATGCAGGTCAAGAAACAACAGTTAAAACTGGACATGGAACAACAGACTGATTCCCAGAGCCAACTATCCCTTAATTTCCTGGCTGCAGTCACTATCTGCAATGATTTCGGAGCCTAAGAAAATAAAATCTATCACTGTTTCCACTTTTCCCCATCTATTTGCCATGAAATGATGGCACCGGATGCCATGATCTTAGTTTTTTGAATGTTGAGTTTTGAGCCAGCTTCTTCACTCTCGTCTTTCACCCTCATCAGTCTTTGTCAGTTACTTTCCCTGAAGTGAAAGGNAGAAAAGGTAGAGGAACCAGAGATCAAATTGCCAACATCCACTGGATCATCGAAAAAGCAAGAGAGTTCCAGAAAAACATTTATTTCTGCTTTATTGACTCTGCCAAAGCCTTTGACTGTGTGGATCACAACAAACTGTGGAAAATTCCTCAAGAGATGGGAATACCAGACCACCTGACCTGCCTCCTGAGAAATCCGTATGCATGTCAAGAAGCAACAGTTAGAACTGGAGATGGAACAACAGACTGGTTCCAAATCGGGAAAGGAGAACATCAAGGCTGTATACTGTTACCCTGTTTATTTAACTTATATGCAAAGTACGTCATGAGAAAAGCTGGGCTGGAAGAAGCACAAGCTGAAATCAAGATTGCCGGGAGAAATATCAATAACCTCAGATATGCAGATGACACCATCCTTATGGCAGAAAGTGAAGAGGAACTAAAAAGCCTCTTGATGAAAGTGAAAGAGGAGAGTGAAAATGTTGGCTTAAAGCTCAACAGTCAGAATACTAAGATCATGACATCCGGTCCCGTCACTTCATGGCAAACAGATGGGGAAACAGTGGAAACAGTGGCTGAGTTTATTTTTCTGGGCTCCAAAATCACTGCATATGGTGATGGTAGCCATGAAATTAAGACGCTTACTCCTTGGAAGGAAAGTTATAACCAACCTAGACAACATATTAAAAAACAGAGACATTACTTTGCCAACAAAGGTCCATCTAGTCAAGGCTACGTTTCTCCCAGCAGTCATGTATGGATGTGAGAGTTGGACTATAAAGAAAGTTGAGCACCGAAGGATTGATGCTCTTAACGGTGGTGTTGGAGAAGACTCTTGGAGTCCCTTGGACTGCAAGGAGATCCAACCTGTCCATCCTAAAGAAGATCAGTCCTGGATGTTCATTGGAGGGACTGATGTTGAAGTGGAAACTCCAATATTTTGGCCACACGATGTGAAGAGCTTACTCCTTGGAAAAGACCCTGATGCTGGGAAAGATTGAGGGCAGGAGGAGAAGGGGATGACAGAGGATGAGATGGTTGGATGGCATCACCAACTCAATGGACATGGGTTTGGGTGAATTCTGGGAGTTGGTGACACCAGGGAGGCCTGGCGTGCAGCGGTTCATGGGATCAGAAAGAGTCAGACATGACTGAGCGACTGAACTGAAATGAAGTGCAATGACTCTGGACTCCTAACTGCTAGTTCAGCATCCTCTTTCATACCTGGAAACTGCACAGAACCTAGAAACTTAGAACCCTAAAAAACTAATCATTTTACCCTTCAGTTCCATCCCATTACCTGGTTAACCTCTTTTATAATGCTTCTTGAAATATGCAATTCACTTCCCTATGGTGCTATCATATTTCTGCATGGCTCTCCCTTATGTTGATTCAGATCAGTCTTCCTGAAGCTTTCACCCATTGATCCAAGTTCTGTCCCTTGAGGTCATGAAGAACAAATCACGTCCAGCTTGCATGTGACACTTCTTTAGATACCTGAATTCAGTTATCAAAAGCATTTCCCTTGCCCCCATGTTCTTCTCCAGGGCTTAATAATCAAATTCTTTAGAATGTTTACCATGCTGTATGGCTTTGGGTATCTAAATTTCCAGTCTATTTATCTCTATCTCCAAGCTCAAAGTGTGTCTCCAAGCATTATTAATGGCTGTGTTAGCTGTGACTACGAGTAGACTGCTATTTCTGTCCTTTGCTGGGGGAGGTGCTATTTTGAGAAGAAATGGTAGATATTTTATATTGTAACTTCACAATGATAGAAGAAAAGGAAGTGGCACTTAATGGAGAAGATAAATGGAAAAAGGACTAAGGATCCTAGGAACAAATTTCTAATATAATAACCTATTTCCAGTGCTGAGATAAAAAAAATACATATAGAGATATATAGCAGGGATGTCAACAGGATAGTTTGTGGTTTCTCTGTCATCAGCCTCCTTCATGAATTATGATACTCATTAGAATGACTGTAAATATGAAACAAACAAACAGAAACCCTCAACTGAGCTCCCACAGTTGATGATGAGACCACAGTTTTCGCAGCTTCCTGAGCACCGTCCCATAAAGAGTTAATAAAACCAGGAGGGTGAAGGGGAGTGGGAGAAGAACACAGCTAGTTAAGGGCAGCAAGGTATTCCATACAAATAAAGCTATTATTTTTTTCAGATGATAAATGGTTTTATATTAATGACTTTTTACCCTTGACTATCTTAGACTTTTACCTTATAGTTATCTTTACTTTTGCCTGATTTTGAACTTTAAATAAATGGAGTCTTGCAACATGATGTCTTTTCCAAATTCATTCTCTGATTTTTATGTTTTAGAAATTCACCCATGTTGTGCTGTGTAACTCTAGCTGATTCATTTTACTGCTCTGTAGTATTACATTGTATACATATACTGTAATTTATTTACCCATGATTAGTGAATAACTGTGGGGTTGTTTAACTTTTTGATGATATGAGCGTGCACGTGCTGCTAAAAACTTATACATGTCTCCTGATACACATGTACAAGAGTTTCTCTAGATTAGTCCCTTTGTTTATTTTTATCATTTTTATTTTTTATGTTAATACTGGATGCTTGGGAATTCCGGGAGTGCACTGAGACAACCCAGAGGGATGGTACGAGGAGGGAGGAGGGAGGGGGGTTCAGGATGGGGAACACGTGTATACCTGTGGCAGATTCATGTTGATGTATGGCAAAACCAGACGGCAGCCCACCAGGCTCCCCCGTCCCTGGGATTCTCCAGGCAAGAACACTGGAGTGGGTTGCCATTGCCTTCTCCAATGCATGAAAGTGAAAAGTGAAAGTGAAGTTGCTCAGTTGTGTCTAACTCTGCGCAA
>SJYQ01002029.1:0-15485 GCA_006410935.1 Redunca redunca | reverse complement strand
TGTGATTTCCTCATTTTCATTTCAATTTTGTTGGTTTGATTCTTCTCCCTTTTCTTCTTGATGAGTCTGGCTAATGGTTTGCCTATTTTATTTATCTTCTCAAAGAACCAGCTTTTGGCTTTGTTGATTTTGGCTATGGTCTCCTTTGTTTCTTTTGCATTTATTTCTGCCCTATTTTTTATGATTTCTTTCCTTCTACTAACCCTGGGGTGCTTCATTTCTTCTTTTTCTAGTTGCTTTAGGTGTAGAGTTAGGTTATTTATTGATTTCTCTCCTGTTTCTTGAGATAGGCTTGTATTGATATGAACCTTCCCCTTAGTACTGCTTTTACTGAATCCCATAGGTTTTGGGTTGTTGTGTTTTCATTTTTTGTTTCTATGCATATTTTGATTTCTTTTTTGATTTCTTCTGTGATTTGTTGGTTATTCAGAAGGAGACACAATTATTGATATAGATTTTGGTGTGCATCCCCGACAATGGGTCCTCAGGTCTCATTTCTGAAAACTGCTCCTTGAGCCCCCATCCCAGACCTCTCCCTGTGAGGAAAGAAGAAGGAGCTGAGTGTAGAGACAGTAAAGGATGTATGGGGCTGTATGGTCATAGGAAGGAGGGCACAGATTTCCCTGCATTTCCTTGAAAGTTGGAGACTAGAAGGAAATGAGGATGCCTCCAAATCTGAGCAGAGCTAGAAGATAAAGACTAGATAAATGGAGCCTTAATTGTCACAGTAGATTCCATTGTGGATAGATTCTGACACCTGGATATCACTCACACAGTGGTCACCATGTCTTTTCTCCTGGACTGTGGAAGAACATTTTGGTGTCCCATATCACATTCTTTTGGCAATCCACAGCTAGTAATTGCAACTCCAGTGGATCGTTCTTGTATGCTCAGCAAACTACCCCAAGCATGCACACAAGATTTATACTTTATTGTCTTAGGACATTTTCTTAAAGATACAGTGGTTTTCTCAACCTGCGTGCAAGCTAGTGCAGAAGTACAGGGCAATTAATGCCTCCAGGAAAAATTTTAAACCAATGAGGAGTGAGCATTGAAAGATAAGTGTTCCAACACCCTATTTTCCAGAGGCAATTATGGGTTGCATTCTAACCAGCTATTACGGGGTCACAGTGGGATAGAATCTCAATTGCCAACATCTTAATAAAAAAAATCTGTACTGTTTTTTTTTTCTTCTCCCATGTCTGTCTTTTTGCTCTCTCATTGTTAGTTTCCAAAGATACACCTCATATAAACTATTAGAATCCAATTCTTCATCTCAGATGTTGCTTTCATGGCACCCAAACTAAGAAATGTGAAAAAGTGGTAAGGGAAGAACTCTTTTTTGACCTAGAAGATCCTGAATTGAATGACTTACCTTAAATTAACAAACTCTGACTTTTTGCTATCACTCGAATAAAGTTTCAAAATAGGGATTTAGTTCAGTTATAGAGAAATAAAATTTATATTTTTGTCTACCTCAATTCATAGTTTGTAACTATTTTATCCACTGTATGTGCTAGTTGTCACTGACAAGCCCACTATCTCTCTCTCTCCTTTATTTATTTATTTTTTTTATTTTTAATGACTGAAATAAAACTAAAACCACAGCTTCTGGAAGAACCATTTATTCTTGCCAGTCTTGTATTTCTCCTTGAACTTGACCTTGGCCTCTCAATGAGCCTTGCCATTTGAAAGCAGAGTTTCTGAAGACATCCCTGTTGACAACAGTTTTGTCCAAGGGGCTGTTGACAGAAAACTGTGGGCATGAGGTGATGATAAAGTTTCACAAAAGACCTGATCTTTGATCTCTTGGCGATTTTCTTCTTGCCCATGGCACTTTGTAGGGATAGAGATCAATTCTAGCTACCAGAGCACGGCTGTAGGGTCAATCTGAGATGCCATCATCAATGTTCTTCACGATGATCACTTTGTGTCCAGAATAGCAACTGGCCAGGAACAGCCTCACCAGCATCACCTGGGGTCAGAGAAACATAAGCCCTCTTAGAGGAGGTCACCATTAACCCCACCAAAGAGCTGCCAGAACTTACTCAGGACTGGGAAATAGACTCTTGAGGGTATGAATATAACCTTGTGCACCAAGACCCAGAAGAAAGGAGCAGTGACCCCACAAGAGACTGACCGAGACTTGCCTGTGAGTGTCCAGGGGTCTCCAGCAGAGTCGTGGGTTGGTGGTGGCCTGCTGCAGGGTTGGGGGCACTGGTGTAGCAGTACATGCATGGGTTCTTTGGAAGGAGGTCACCATTATCTTCATTATCTCCACCATAGTTTGGCCCCAGGTAAAGAGCAGGGAGGGAACACAGCTCCACCCATCAACAGAAAATTGGATTAAAGATTTACTGAGCATGTGCCTCTCCATCAGAAAACGACTCAGTTTCCCCCTCAGTCAGTCTCTCCCATCAGGAAGCTTCCATAAGGCTCTTATTCGAAATATTTTTGTGTCTTCTCTTAGCACGTGCTTTCCCCAGTTTCCAGATCTACCTCAAATTGTTAATGAAACTCCAGGTTGCCCTCCAAGCTTTATCGCCTCTGGCAGAGGGAGGCCTCTAAGTCTCTGATTCTTTGACAGGCGTCTATCAGATTCTCCTGGAGAGTTTGTTTAAACACAGCTAACCCATACCCTTCCCGTGGGAGGAGCCTGCTGTGGGATAATATGAGCCTCCGAGGAGCCAGGCCATAGAAAGTGGGGTTTCAGGCTAGTTTAGCTCAAAAATGTTCTTTTTAATTTAAATCAATCAATCAGTTGATGCAGTAAAAGGAAAATGCTACATGAACCTGAGGGCTTCTCTGAGAGCTCAGTTGGTAAAGAATCTGCCTGCAATGCATGAGACCCTGGTTTGATTCCTGGGTGGGGAAGATCTGGAGAAGGGCTACCCACTCCAGTATTCTTGGACTTCCATGTGGCTCAGCTGGTAAAGAATCCACTAGCAATAATCACAGAAAACTAACCAATCTAATCACATGGACCACAGCCTTGTCTAACTCAATGAAACTATGAGCCATGTCATGGCCACCCAAGACAGACGGGTCATGGTGGTGAGTCCTGATGAAATGTGGTCCACTGGAGAAGGGAATGGCAAACCACTTCAGTATTCTTGCCTTGAGAACCCCATGAACAGTATGAAAAGGCAAAAAGATAGGACACTGAAAGAGGAACTCCTCAGGTCAGTAGGTGCCCAATATGCTACTGGAGATCAGTGGAGAAATAACTCCAGAAAGAATGAAGGGATGGAGCCAAAGCAAAAACAATACCCAGTTGTGGATGTGACTGGTGATGAAAGTAAGGTCCGATGCTGTAAAGAGCAGTATTACATAGGAACCTGGAATGTTAGGTCCATGAATCAAGGCAAATTGGAAGGGGTCAAACGAGATTGCAAGAGCGAATGTCGACATTTTAGAAATCAATGAACTAAAATGGACTGGAATGGGTGAATTTAACTCAGATGACCATTATGTCTACTACTGTGGGCAAAAATCCTTTAGAAGAAATGGAGTAGCCATCATAGTCAACAAAAGAGTCTGAAATGCAGTACTTGGAGTTAATCTCAAAAATGACTGAATGATCTCTATTCATTTCCAAGGCAAACCATTCAATGTCACAGTAATCCAAGTCTATGCTCTGACCAGTAATGCTGAAAAGCTGAAGTTGAACGGTTCTATGAAGACCTCCAAGACCTTTTAGAACTAACACCCAAAAAAGATGTCCTTTTCATTATAAGGGACTGGAATGCAAAAGTAAGGAGTCAAGAAACACCTGGAGTAACAGGCAAATTTGGCCTTGGAATATGGAATGAAGCAGAGCAAAGGTTAATAGAGTTTTGCCAAGAGAACACAGTAGTCATAGCAAACACCCTCTTCCAACAACACAAGAGAAGACTCTACATATGGACATCACCAGATGGTCAACACCAAAATCAGATTGATTATATTCTTTGCAGCCAAAGATGGAGAAGCCCTATACAGTCAACAAAAACGAGACCAGGAGCTGACTATGGCTCAGATCACAAACTCTTTATTGCCAAATTCAGACTTAAATCAAAGAAAGTAGGGAAAACCACTAGACCATTCAGGTATGACCTAAATCAAATCCCTTAGGATTATTCAGTGGAAGTGAGAAATAGNGTGAAAAGCAAAGGAGAAAAGGAAAGATATAAGCATCTGAATGCAGAGTTCCAAAGAATAGCAAGGAGAGATAAGAAAGCCTTCCTCAGTGATCAGTGCAAAGAAATAGAGGAAGACAATAGAATGGGAAAGCCTAGAGATCTCTTCAAGAAAATCAGAGATACTAAGGGAATATTTCATGCAAAGATCAGCTTGAAATGGTATGGACCTAACAGAAGCAGAAGATATTAAGAAGAAGTGGCAACAATATACAGAAGAACTATACAAAAAAGATCTTTACCACCCAGATAATCACAATGGTGTGAGTACTCACCTAGAGCCAGACATCCTGGAATGCAAATTCAAGTGGCCTTAGGAAGGATCACTATGAAAAAAGCTAGTGGAGGTGATGGAATTCCAGTTGAGCTATTTCAAATCCTGAAAGATGATGCTGTGAAACTGCTGTATTCAGTATGCCAGCAAATTTGGAAAACTCAGTAGTGGCCACAGGACTGGAAAAGTTAAGTTTTCATTCCAATCACAAGGAAAGTCAATGCCAAAGAATGCTCAAACTACCGCACAATTGCACTGATCTCACACGCTAGTAAAGTAATGCTCAAAATTCTCCAAGCCAGGCTTCAATAATATGTGAACTTCTGGATTTACAAAAGGCAGAGGAACCAGAGATCAAATTGCCAACATCCGCTGGATCATCGAAAAAGCAAGAGAGTTCCAGAAAAACATCTACTTATGTATTATTGATTATGCCAAAGCCTTTGACTGTGTGGATCACAATAGATTGTGGGAAATTCTTCAAGAGATGGGAATACCTGACCACCTGACCTGCCTCCTGAGAAATCTGTATGCAGGTTAGGAAGAAACAGTTAGCAATGGACATGGAACAACAGACTGGTTCCAAATAGGAAAAGGAGTATGTCAAGGCTGTATATTGTCATCCTGCTTATTTAACTTATATGCAGAGTACATCATGAGAAACGCTGGCCTGGATGAAGCACAAGCTAAAATCAAGATTGCCAGGAGAAATATCAACAACCTCAGAAACACAGACGACACCACCCTTATGGCAGAAAGTGAAAGAGAACTAAAGAGCCTTTTGATGAAAGTGAAAGAGGAGAGTAAAAAAGTTGGCTTAAAGCTCAACTTTCAGAAAACTAAGATCATGGCATCTGGTCCCATCATTTCATGGCAAATAGATGGCAAAACAGTAGAAACAGTGGCAGGCTTTAATTTGGGGGGCTCCAAAATCACTGTGGATGGTGACTGCAGTCATGAAATTAAAAGATGCTTACTCTTTGGAAGAAAAGGTATGATCAACTTAGACAGCATATTAAAAAGCAGAGACATTACTTTGCCAATGATAGTCCATCTAGTCAAGGCTATGGTTTTTCCAGTGGTCATGTATGGATGTGAGAGTTGGAGAGAAAGCTGAGCACTGAAGTGTTGATGCTTTTGAATTGTGGTGTTGGAGAAGACTCTTGAGAGTCCCTTGGACTGCAAGGAGATCAACCAGTCCATCTTAAAGGAAATTAGTCCTGAATATTCACTGGAAGGACTGATGTTGAAGCTAAAACTCTAATACTTTGGCCACCTGGTGTGAAGAGCTGACTCATTGGAAAAGACTCTGAACCTGGGAAAGACTGAAGGCAGGAGGAGAAGGGGAGAACATAGGATGAGATGATTAGATGTCATCACCTACTCAATGGACATGAGTTTGAGTAAGCTTCGGGAGTTGGTGATGGACAGAATGGCCCGGTGTACTGCGGTCCATGGGGTTGCGAAGAGTCAAACATGCCTGAGCGACTGAACTGTCTGACTGGGCATCACCTTCCCGAGTTTTGTGAACTTGTCCATTTCGACAGCAACCACTTGGGCCTACAGCAGAAAGCCCATTATCTCTTTTTGAAAAGAATTGCCTAACTCAATCCTCTAGCCTGAGGAAAGGCATCTTGGTGAACATTAGCCACTTAATGGCTAGAAATGCCTCAAGAGCTGACAACCCTGGTTGGCTGGCTAGTAATATAGGAGGAAGTTTGTGGCCCAAAACTGGGCCTAGAAAAGTAATGACAATTAATTGTGTCAATCATCAACTGTACCTTTGGCATCTCAACAAAGTATGAAAAGTATCAAATAATTGCTAGTAGAAAGAGACATAATATAGAAAGATAAAGATAGCATGGAGTGAAAAGAATAGTGTTAGAACACTATTGCAAAGTTCCATAGAATCTTGGTGCTTAAGGGTTGACCAAGTGTCTTGATGCCTTAGGTCCTGAGTGGCAGCTATTCCTAGTTTTGTGTGAGATTCTTTTCTGCTACAATAGAAGTTTTGCAACAACCCCAAATACCTTAGGTGGATAGAATTAGTCTCCATTTCCTATAATCTAAAGGGTCTAATTTTACCCTAATTGCAAGTAGTTCAGTAAGGAACTGAAGTGAGAGAAAGGAGTTAAGACTGGAGACCTAGGCAGTTAGAATAACAGTCTTGAAAATAATAGGGAGATAATGAAGAATTTTAAACAATGGAATGATTCCCTCCAAATTCCCCAGCGCTGAATTGAATATTTGAAAGTTGCACAATTGGAAGTGTAGAGGGTAGTTTGAATGTTTTTTCTATAATCAGAAGAAAAAATGAAGGCCTGATGCTGAAGTTATGCCATGTTTGGTTGGGAAAATCATGAGATCAGTTTTAGACTCTGTGAGTTTGAAGTCCTTCTGGTACTTTCAGATGAGGTGTCTAGAATTTGTTGGATTTATGGGTCTGAAACACAGAAGAGATATTCTGATTGGTGACATAGATGTTAGTCATTTGTCATTAGTATTGGTAGAAGCCATGGCTGAAGGTAGAACCTCCCCAAAAGATTATCCAGTGTGAGAAGAAAAGAGGACAAAATGTGGATTTGTGGCAGCAGCAAAATCAAAAGGGAGGGGAGAGGAGGAGGTACTCGTAAGGTAGATTGAAGAGTTGCCAGATAGGTAGAAAGAAAACCAAGAGGTAATCTCTCTATGAGTTATAGCAAATGTGTAATGTGATGATTGAATAAATGTCCCCCACAAATCCTTGGAAATTATCTTTTGTAATTTATAAGTATTTGCATTTATTTGGTTAAAATATGTCAATTTACCTTTGTAATACTTGGTAAACCTGTTAAATGAGTGCAATGCAAGACAGGAATGAAACACAAGGATTACTTTTCTACTCACACATAGCAGTAGATGTGCTATACTTTGACTCACAGCTCAAATGGTTGATTCATCATTACAGTTCATGGGCCCATCGTGCTGTCTGTTGCCACATATTCACAACATCCACTTATTCTTCCAGTACTTATTTTTTAAATAAAAACTAATTGTAAGCTTTCATATATTGATGAATTATAAAATGCTGCTTCTGTCTCCTCCGTTCTTATGTTTGCTCCCTCTTCTCTATTCATATTGGCGTGTGACATTGTTGCTCTCACCAAATGAGTCATTTGAAGTGGGAATATGAATTTAAAAGGTCAAGCCATCTCAAAAAGAACTCCATTCCACTCTCTTATATTAATGACAAATATAANTGGTAATACAGTTCCACCATTATAATTTTACAAGTAGAATTTGTTGATAACACTTTGCTTTGTGTTTCTCTTGTAAGTATCATCGTGTTTCAATGAGATCTATCCAGGTAGTATAACTGTGTCAATTGAAATGTACCTCTCAAAAGATATGAAGTGGAAGTTACTCTACTTTTCAGGATTGGTTAAATGGTTGGATGCACAGCAATATAATGAAAATTAGGTAAATTAAGGATGTATACAAACCTCATCAGGGATGGCGTTGAGGATTTTTTCTCTTACTATTTTCTTTTGACCTTGCTTTTAAATGTATAAACTTTTAGTTTTGAGTTAAAACCCTAATACATGTTCACTGTAGAAAACTTGGAAAATACAAAATAGCATAAAGAAGCAAATGAAATTATCTATAATCTCACTACCCTCTTGCCATTTTCTTCATATACACACATGTAATTGAAACAACAGATATTGCAATGTATATACATACAGTTTTGATATTAAAATTAATATGCACATTTCCCCTGACAATATATGTTCTTAGATACTGTTTTAGTGGCCTTGTGATTTGCCATGACACTGATTTACCATCTTTTATCTTCTCAGGCTCTACTGTGCAAATGAATATTTTAAATGACAATACAAAGTTGCTACTTAATTGTTCTAGTTGCATTACAAATGACTGACAGCACTACAGAGGATCAAATGGGGGTAATATACATGGAACACTTTGAAAAGGCATGAAAGCAATTCTGAAAATATTCTTATAATTGAATCAGGAAAGTAAACATATCAAAGGTAAGAAAGGAAAAGTGGAATAAAGCTCCAAATTAAGTGAAGTTTTAAAAAGGAATAGTTCTCTATAACATTCTGTAAATGGAATAAACATCCACTGAGTTTTCTGAGATGACTTTTTCTTTATATACTTTGTCTTGCTGACCCCCCATTAATCATCAAATGTTCAAAATTCTCAGTATTTAAGCACTCAAACTATCTTTCAGACTGCTTTTTATATCTGGAAGAAGCACAAACACCAAAGAATCAACACTGGGATTAGAAAATATGATTTTCATATAGGTATGAAACACCCCAAAGTTGACTGTGCTTCTATTTTCCTTAGCAGATGATAAGTCCTGTTTAATGTTACAAAAGAATTACTACCTATATGTATTCAAAAATTTCAGCACCGAATATATTATTATTCATACAAGTTAAAAAGTGTATATTGTTGGAGACTTTATTTTCTAAGGATGGCCATAACAATATCTCTCATTCTACATTCTCTTCTTAAAATGTACTTTGCCATTCTCTCATAGAGAGGTGGTATATATTCCTTCCTCCTGAAACCAGGTGAATTTCTATGGCTATTTGGATCAAGAGAATATAGCAGAAGTTAAGCCATGTTACTTCCAATATTAGGTTATAAAAGGTGGTAGAGCTTTCATCTGGCTTTTTCTCTCTGGGATGCTTGCTCTTGGGACCTAACTGCCATGCTGTGACGGAGTCTAGGCAACATAGAGGGGTCATATGTTCATGTTCTGGCCAACAATTCCAGCTAGCTGAGGTCCTAGTCAACTGCCAGCACCACCACCAGACATGGGAGTGAGGAAAACTTTGAGATGAGTCCAACTTCCTGCATGTAGCTGAGCAAGAAACCATGAGCAAGAAGTACCTAGGTGAATCCAGTCAACCTCAGAAATGTGAAATAATAATAGTAATAATAATAGGTGATTATTGCTGGTTTATACCACTAAGTGTGGAGTTGTTGTTATGCAGTAATGGGCAACCAGAACTTACATCAACAATTAAATTAGACAGAGGGTGATAAAACATTATCAGTTTTCTTGCATTGATGAAATGCTGGGACTAATCTAGTCCTACTATACAATGGTAGGCAACGAACCCTCAAACCCCTATCAAATGGAGAACTGAAGTAACCATAAACTGAGAGAGCAAAAAAGGAAACTTTTAAAAACCACTTTTATCACAGCTATAAGAGAGGATGACATTGCTGGGCATCGCTGGAAAACACTAGCAGCTGTTGGACAGGGCTGGCAAAAATCTGAAGGATGCAGGAGAGCCCAGTTAGAACAATAGCTTGAGGACAACAGTGTCTCTGAGAGGCAGGGTAGAGAACCAAGTGACTCTGCATACAGTGGTCACAGCTGCAAATCAAAGAGCCATTTCACATTTGGATTTTGGCAATATGATGGTGATTTTTATTCAATACTCATGCATATGAGCATGAAGAGACAGATATCACTGCTTGAACCAGTACTTTGGTAACATTCCGTCATGCATATTTCATTAGTAGAGTGGTTCTCTCTGTAACTTTGGTGTTTAGTCACTCAGTCGTGTCCGACTCTTTGAGACCCTATCGGCTGTAGCTCCACAGGCTCCTCTGTCCCTGGGATTCTCCAGGTAAGAATATTGGAGTGGGTTGCCATTTCCTTCTCCTCTATAACTTTATCCACACTTTATTTTTTCTTTGTAATTGATTAAATAAAAGCACAACTTAAAACAAGTCAAAATTATTCTTGAAGGATCATACAAGTATGAGGGAGATTATGAGAACTGGGTCACAAAGCATCTGTCACAAGAATACTAGTTTCCAATGACAGTAGGCTATGAGCAGGACTTCAGGATCTGTGAAATCAAGGGCCACAGTTGAGAGTTGGGAAAGTAGATGGATCTAGAGAGCGAATAGGGTTGGGTCACAGACTACAGAGAGAAAACAAACAAGGGGAATTTGGAAACTACTTGAACATTTGTCCACCGCTTCATCCTCTTGAATTTGGCGCTGTTTTGTAAGTCTAGGGATTAAATCTTAAAGGGCAAGTCTTGCTCTCCTGGCTCTCAGAGTCATGCTAGGCTTTCTTTGAGCTCATCCAGTGCTAGATTTCACACACTTAAAAGTTTGATTGAGGTAGAATGAATAATCAGGTTGATTCTTCTGTCCACACTTGTCCATCTCATGCTTTGTTAGTCTGGGGAACTGTCCCAGGAAACTCACTGTGTACTTATCCTAGTTCTAGGACATTGTAGAGGACTATTTCTTTCTAAAACTTCCCTTAATTCAGAACTTTATGCTACTATGGCTTTCTTCTCTTTGATTTGTTTGCTTTCCTGATCAACTTACGAGAACATTTTCAAGTCTCTTTCATGCCTTTTCAAAGTGTTTCATATGCATTACCCCCTGCACTGAATATTATTATCCACCTTTTTAATTGCTGGGAACCAAGTGAAACGTGGGCTTCCATGAGGTCTGGCAACATAGAGAATGTTGAAATGCAAAGTTTGTGCATACATGTGGTGGTGATAAGCTGGACATAGTGAATAATCAGGTTGACTGCCTATGTGACTCAGAGTTACAGGTTGGGCTCACTGGGAAGCAGACTCTGAGAGAGAAATTAGCTTCCAGAAGGTTTATTGGGGAGTGCTTTACAGACCAAAACCTGGAGGAGAAGGGAAAGACGTGTACTCAGCATAGGGAGAATTTGGGTGTTAATAGTCTTAAAAGAGACTTTAACCAATCCCACAGGCAGAGCTGCATCCTGAAGGGTTGACCCACATTGCAACAAAGGGGCTATGTGTATATAATTCTCCATTATGTTCATGAGATGCAAGTTGCCCCTGGGAAAGACACATAACCTTAAGCGTAGCAGCTCTTTCTAGCTGCAGTTTTTGGAGAGGGTTGATAGCTGAAGACTGTCTCTTGGTTGCATTACCAGAAGTTGAGAGAATGAAGGATCTAGATGGCACAATATAGTATCTACTATACTCAGAATGGAACCAAGGACATATCTTAAAATTTGTGCCAAATCTGACTGATACATTTGGTCTGTGAGCAAATGCTTGAGAGGAAAGGGGAAGCAAGGAAATCTTTGCTGCACCTGACTACATTCTCTCAAAGTGGAATCTTTAAATGCTTCTCAAGACATAGCTATAAGTTGAAAAAATACTAGAAGAACTAGTTGGAAATACCTTAGGGAAAGATTAGTGTCCAGACCATGAAATGAGTAGAGATGGTAATCAAAGTGTGGTGTCTTGTATATGAATGGTCTGTAAAAGTAATTCATTCAAAATGGAAGAGGAGAACCACTAAAGAATTATGTCATGAAAGCCAAGGTAAGAGATAGTTTTAGGAAGGAAAGAATGTTCAGCAGTATAAAATTTCAAGTAAGAACCACCCCCCCCCCCCAATTAAAGGGCTCAGAAAGTAGGCTGGTACTAGTCACTTTGGACAAAATCATTTCAGATGAACGATTGGGGCAAAAATCAGATTGCAATAGATTAAAGTGTGAGAGTAAAACTGGTAAGAAATATGAGAGCTAATCACTTTTTTTCCCCTGAATTGCAGAGGAAGAAACTACAAGCTCATCACTTGTACTGAGATTTTGGTCTGAGGAAAGTTTTCTTTTGAAGATGGCAACGAAGTGAACATGGGTATAGACTGAGAGGAAGGGGATAGGGGAAAAGAAAAGTTGAAGATAAAGATAGTTAAGGATAATCCATAAGTTCTGCTCCTGAAGCTGATGGGAGGCAATGGAATCCATGGCACATATGTAGGAGTTAGGTTTTAACGGTGACCCCCTTCTCCAAAAGCAAAATAAAAAAGGTAAATATAATTGTTTTAAATATTCATGAATGATACCACAATAACCTTGTATTTATTAAGGAATAAGTAAGGATGACCTTAAGCTAATAAGGTCATCCATACATCATGCATCCACACATCAAGGATGACCTTAAGCTAATAAGAAACCAATATGGCTGCTTCATGGTTCCTCTGCTCATTTAAGAAGTAGGTGACTTATTTAGGATTATAATACTGCATCAAGCATACACTTGTCATTGTCCACGTGCTTGGCTGGGATATTAATAAAATTATACAATTTTAAGGAGGAAAGGGACTATTTTAGGCAACTATAACTTCAAGTGTAAGATTTACTAAGGAAAATGGTCTAGGCAGTTTCAGATGCTCAGATAACCTTGTTGTATACCATATGCTTGGCCTCAGCTGCCTGGAATGGGGAGACCATCCAACTCTAAAGCAGCCAGACTATAGGCTATTGAGAGATTTACTGGCCTAGAGGTCTTAGTAGTCCCAGTGCCCTGTGAGAAAATTGTCTATCAGGGATGATGGTGATGGATTGAATCAATTTAATCTCCTTCAGTTAGTTGGAGTAAGAAACAAAAGGAAAGAACAAGGAAATTGTTAGTAGCAGCAGAAGCTGAAAGAAATACAAAGAGAAGCTGGTAAGAGAGGCCCTGAGACAACTTGGACTGTGAGAAATTCATGGATGAGAGGAAGCTAGAAATAAGGAGGAACTAGAAAACATACAGAGGACGGTGTGAAGTCAATGTAATTTTAAATGCTTGGCCCAAGGTCACAAACTCAGTGATTAGCAACATCTGAATCAGAATTCTATTTAGCTATTTTCTTTCTGCTTCTATAACAAACAGATACCTTTGACTGTCCCACAGTGCCTTCCAAATGTGGCTGTGAATCAGAATCACTGGAAAGCTTTTGAAAAACTACATTGCTGATCCCTAGGCCTTACTTCTGGTAATTCTTCTCCACTAAGTCTGGCTGTAACGCATGGGTCTGTACATTTGACAAACTCCACAGGTGATTCTGATGTGAGAGATCAACTGACCTGTGTCTAGGAATCACTTTCCCAGGACATAGCTCTGTGCCCAAGTGCTCTTAGGTACTTATTTTAAATTCAGGTCCAGGAAGACTTCATTGTTACTATGGTGACAGAGCAGGCATTAATAAGAATATTTATATTACTAAGATAGGAAATGAAGTGAATTACATTACTGGCATAACAATTACTCTTTCCTGGACTGGCATCAAACTTAGAAGCTCCTGCTTAGAAAGCAGATCATATATTCTTTCCCCTGACTCTATAGCAAAATGACTAAGCCTGAGTTTCCACTGCAGTTTTGTGAATTTTCACATCCTTGTAAGCATACCTGTACACAGGAAAGTGTTTTTCAAGAGTGCCTTCCCCAGAGTAAAGTCTTAATACAATTATGCTTGAAATTTATGGCACAAACATGGGGCACATCAGAAAATGGCCTGTGCATATGAAATGGATATTTACAGAATGGAGCCATTTTTTATTTTAAGCACTATACTCTATATCTTTTGTATCTGCATGCCTACACAGCACAGTCAGAAAGCAATAACTCACTTGTTGATTGATTGATTAGGACCTCAGGTCAAAGTCATGGTAGTGTTATTTTTATCTCCTTTCTGTGATTACCCTTCACTCTTCTTCCTTCTCCTCCAGATAAAATGGAAAGTAAGTGAACCAATAGCCTGTAATTTGGGAGGCCTCCAAGGAGTCCTTCAATTCCTCCAAGTAAGACATGCCTTCTCGATGGAGGTGATATCACCTCCAAGGGAGCAAACTGGTTTTTGGTAGAGCCCAAAATATCTTAGATATTATAATGCCTTGTGGCCCTCCAGAGGGCCACATAGTACATAAACAGGTGCAAAGTGACCTGGTATTAAAATTTCATGGTGTTGAGAAATTACTTTGGCAAATATGTCTTAAAAAGTCTCCTTAGGTGGGGATTAATAATCAAAGAAGGTTGAGAGGAGTGAGACACCAAGGTGTTTCATGGATTCCACACACACGAGGGTCTACTGAGGTCTCCTGTGGGGCAGCGCCAATATGCAGGTTGATTATAATTAGCCACTGGACAACTGTATCAGAGCTAGCAGTTCAACACCAAGTCAAGAAAGATAAAAGTAATCAGAAGATATGCAAACAATTAGGATGCTGAATTTCAGGGTGAAGAGAGTCCCCAGTAAGATGCAGAAGCCTTCTGCCCCTCAACCACAAACTTCACCACAGACCTGGAAGAAACCTCGGTCCTCAGAGACTTGGAAAAGGCTGTCTTGGAACCTGTGTGGAGGTTACAAAAACCATCCCTCTGGTGGTGGCCTGAGCAGATTATCTCAACCCCAATGTTGCCCTGAACATTGCATTCATGATTTGAGAAGATTAGGACTGCTAAGAGATTAAGCCCAGAGCCTTTGGAGTGGGAACACTGACTCCAAGACCTAGACTACCAGAGAAGCAACCCGAGGGAGTATCAAATAGTGAGAACTCACACAAAGGAAACCACTTGAATACAAGACCTGGTATCACCTAACAACCACTAGCACCCTGTGCAGGATGCCTCATCTAAACAACAAACAAAGAAAAAAATACAGACCCAGTCATCAGCAGACAAGATTACCACCTCACTCAGCCTTGCCCATCAGAGAAAAAACAAACAAACAAAAAACTCAGCAAAAATCTCACCCTATATGAAGCTTACACAAACCACTGGACCAACCTTAGGAGGGCAGAAATGAAAATGAAGAAAGAATTCAACCTTGAAGGGAGAAAGAGCAAAACCTACCCTAAATCACAATCATCAAAAACACTTGGTCCTAGGGGATTAGCTAACAAAATGCTGTTCATCAAGTAGTTGTTTAAATCCACTCTACAAATTTAGTGACACAAATCATCAGGGCGTTTGAAGACTTTCTGTCAGATCCCCCCCAAAATAAAAATGTTCAACCTGTCCTCATTAAATAAATTCACAGTTACTAAATCCAAAAAAAGAAAAAAAAAATAATTCAACCTTGAAGCCTGGGAAAACGAGACCTAAAACACAATAAGTTAAAAAAAATAATGAAAAAGCAGAGAAATGCTACACAAATGAAGGAACAAACTAGAAACCCAGAAGTCCAAATAAATGAAGAGGTAATAGGCAAACTATCTGAAAAAGAAT
>SJYQ01002027.1:165423-285659 GCA_006410935.1 Redunca redunca | reverse complement strand
TGCCCCCAGCCCCAGCCCCCACAGAGCAGGTTTACCAGCCCAGCGCTGGTTGTGAGTTTTTCTTTGTCCTGAGAGCAGTGGGGAGCCATTGACAGCTTCAGACAAGAGCAGAACATGATCTGAGACTGGAAACACAGAGGGCTGTTTAAGCCAGAGAGATGGGTAGCTTAGACCATGGCGACCGCGGCGGGAGAGGGCGACCGCGGAGCGAGAGCAGATGACTCTGAGAGATATTTAAAGCCAGTAGTCTGCCCTCTTCTCTTCTTTTCCCCCTAAAGTTGGCTTATTTTGGTTGGTCCCACCTTCTGCCAGCTCCCTGCCCTGTCCTCACCGCCCACCACTGGCTGGTTTGCCAGACCCAGTGCCCCCAGGCACCATGCGACATTGAGAGTTCAAACCTGGAGCCAGCGTTTCAGCGAGGTCACCACCACCTCTATTTCATCCTTGGGCAAATTACCAAAACCGTGAGCCTCAGCTTCCCGATTTGCTAAATGGGACTAATCCTTGGCAGACATATTCGAGGGATAAACCGGTAAATCACTATGAAAGGGCTTAGCACATGCTAGGAATGCACTGGTTATAGGATTCCTGCAGTTCCTTTCTCCAGCCGCCTTGTCATCCGCTGGACGGAGCTAGACTCTTAGGCCTTTGCTTAGGAAAGGGGTCAGTTCTGTTCTTGTAGCTTGGGGTCAAGTGCGGTGGGGGGTGCAGAGAAAATGAAGAGGGGTGAGTGTTTCCTTCCTGCAAGGGGTTTTCACTCCAGTTAAGTTTAATTAAATCCGACGAACGTTTCCTGACACCTACTAGGTGCCGGGCACGGTGCCAGGTGCTTGCCGTAGGCGCTTGGTGATGAAATGGATACGGCACTTCGAGAAGCTCACACTCTGGCTGGGGCGACAGGCGCCTGGCAACCTATTTTAAGGTCTAGTGAGACGAAGCCAGGTATGAACCATTCATTTGCTCAGACAGCCACCACGTGCCGTCGCAAGGGAAGCAGAACAGACAGGAAACACTGGGAGAACGATAGATGGAGACCTGTAATTACGTGTGAGATGGGAAGAAGCAGATGGGAAGTGGGGTAGGGACTCCGAGTGGGGAGAGATACACCAGAATCTTTCAATTATCCACACGTCACAGAGTCTGCCATCTAACTTTTCTAGAACTCACTGCAAGGCTGGATTCCACAGCAAGAACCAACCGTGGCCAAAGGTTAGGAGCCAGGAGCTGTTCTAAGCCCTTAACGTGTGTTAACTCATTGAGGCCTCACCATGAGTGTACAGAAAGGGTTTACTTATTCCTGTCTTACCGATGGGGAAACTTAAGGGGTGAAGGGACTTTCTGGGGCTCACAGAGTTTAGATTTGAAACCGGAACCCCCAGACTCCAGGGCTCCAACACTGCATGAAACCGCATCACGTCCATCTTTGGAAAGAAGGAAGGAGGTTGTCTGTTGGTGCCCTTTAGCCCTGAGTGCACGTTTCAGCCATTGCAGACGCTCATTTACCTGACACACTCAGTTCTCAGGCAGACCTTTAATTGAGATCCCTGGGGAACTGCTCCTGTGGGTCGCTCTGCTTAACTCGGGTGCCCCAAAGACCAAGGGACCATGTCAATTAGAGCTTAGCAAAATTCTCTGGTGCGGCTTCTCCGATAGCTCAGATGATAAAGAATCCACCCGCAAGGCAGGAGTCATGCATTTGATCCCTGGGTCAGGAAGATCCCCCGGAGAAGGAAGTGGCACTCCGGTGTTCTTGTCTGGGAAATCCCGTGAACCGAGGAGTCTGGCGGGCTACTGTCCATGGGGCTGTGAAAGTCGGACAAAACTGAGTGACTAACCAGCCAGCAACCAACCAGCATGCACTGTCTCTGGCCCTGCTTATGGTGGTCGATACGTAGGGATAAGCATACCCTCCCAGAACGCTAGAGGCTCAGAGCTGGGCAGGGGGCACCTGTAAAAATCACTCATCCCTCCTTTCCTTTTCAGTGAGCAAACAGTGATGAGACACCTGGAAGCTTCCTTACAGGAGGGCTTTGGGGAGTAAATGGGGTGATGCTTGGCAGACGCCCAGCACGTAGGAAGCCTGCAGTGCAGTTGAGCAATTCTAACTGAGATCATTTGCATCACTGTTATGAAAGAGGCAGTACAGGACAATGGTTAAGAGTGTGGGCCCCAAATCTCTCTCTGTGTGTGTGTGTGCTGAGTCGCTTCAGTTGTGTCTGACTCTTCGCAACCCTGTGGACCGTAGCCTGCCAGGCTCCTCTGTCCATGGGGTTCTCCAGGCGAGAATACTGGAGTGGGTTGCCATGCCCTCCTCCAGGGGAGCTTCCTGACCCAGGGATCGAACCCCCGTCTCTCATGTCTCCTGCACTGGCAGGAGGGTCTTTACCACCAGCGCCGCCTGGGAAGCCCCTAGATCACACTACCCAGGGTTCAAAGACCAGCTGCACCACTTCCCAGCTATGTGACCTTGGGCACGTTATTCAGCCTCTCTGAACCTATTTCCTTATCTGCAAAACGGAATTATCGAGTGCTGAGGATTCAGTGAAGTAGTACCTTGGGACTTCCCTGGCGGGTGGTTAAGAATCCGCCTTGCAGGGTAGGGAATGTGGGTCTGATCCCCGGTCAGGGAACTAAGGTCCCACCTGCCGTGGAGCAACCAGCTCCGAGGGCCACAACCAGAGGGTCTGCGCTCAGCCAAGATCCTGCATGAAGCGATGAAAACTCCAACTGAGACCCGACACAGCCAAATAAATAAATAAGAAAGTGGTGTCTGAAAGCATGTTGAAAGTGCATGTCAGATGCACTTATCAGAAGAATGTAATGTTCTTTCTTTGAGGTCCATTGCTACTGTCTGGGAGAATAAAATTTCTGCCTTTGGGGGCATTCGCAGCTTAGTGAGGAGGCCAGACAGTGCCCTGGACTTCTGCTGCCCAGTACAGTGGCCGCTCGCCCCCTGTGGCTATTAAGCACGTGGAATGTGGCTTTCCCGTGTTCCTAGGTGCTATAAGCATAAAATACACACTGAATCTGGAAGACAATAGTTTTTTTAAAAAAGCACCCTAAGTACATCATGAAGATTTTTATACTGGTTACTTCCTGAAATAATACAAGGAATATATTGAATTTAATAAATATGCTATGCCAATCATTTTCACTCTTCAAAGCCTTTTCTTGATGTGGTCCTGAGAAAACTTGCAATTAAAGGCAGATTTCTATTGGAGAGCGCTGGTCTTCCATTTTACAGATTAGCACAACTGAGGTCAGACAGAGGGAGAGATTTGCCTATAGTCACACGGTCGGTCAGTGGCAGTGCCTGGACTGGCAACTAGGCCCTCCCGATCCTGTCCAGGATTCTCTGCACAGCACGAATACCCCCTCCCCCAACACACACACACACATTCTGGAGACCTGCCCCAAGTCACACACCCCACCCACACACACCCTGACTGGGAGCCGTGTTCCTGCGTCTTGTTATGTTTCTGAGCAGGTGTCAGCAACATGTACAGTTAATCAAGCTCTTAAGACAATGGATTTCCGTGGCGTGGATGGTGACGCAGCAGAGCTGCTCACGTCAGCGTGGAGGCCCAGGCTTCCCACCGTCTCCTTCGAAGCATTCCTCCGTCGCCGTGTCCCGGGAGACTGTCGCCCTGCCTCTCGCCTGCCGTCGCCTGCCAGCGGGCCCTGAGTGCAGGCGGTCAGTGAGCGGTCTCCGCCGGGAGTCCTCGGCGGCCTTGGGACGCTTCGCTCCACGTGTCGCCTTCGTCCTCTTCCCTGCGTCTTCCCTTCCCTTCCCTTGACTGTGCTCAGCACTCTCACCTCCACAAACTGCTGCTCCCAGGGCTCTCAGCCTGGAGCCTCCCTTCACGCTTACTCTTCCCCGACCACTTCCATGTCCCCATCTCTGTCCGTCTCCACCTCCTCCTCCAATCCCACTCTCACCTCCAGCCCAGCTCCGTCTCTCTTCCTTCTCCACCCCCGTCCCATTCCCTTTTCCATCCGAGCTCCATTTCTCTCCTCCCACCCCCATCTCCCGTCTGTCCCTGTGCACACCCTCATATCTGCCTCCTTCCCTCCCCTCCTCCAATCCCAGCCTCCTGCTACAACCTCTGACAAAGGTCAAGGTGAGAGGTCCTCTTCTGGCTCTGCGCCTGGGATAGACCCTTGGCATAAGTATCCTGGACAGCAACAATCCCACATTCGAATCGGGGCTGCAGAATGAGCAGGACAGAGCAAGACCCCCTGATGCGTTTAATGGCTAAGAATCCTCTGCAAAGACCCCTGGCTCTCCAGTGGCTCCGCACGCCTCTGCAGCAGGAGCCCGAGTGCCCACTCTAAGTGCCTCATTCCCGTGGACTCTGAGAGGGGGTCTTCAAGGGTGTCCGTGCTAGTGCGAGGCTCTCCTGGGAGGGGGGAAGGTGGATACCATGTCCCTGAAATGACCCTCCTCAGAGACACTGGGCAGGTAGGTCTATGTGGCCTGAGCAAGTGAGAAATACGGGCTTCCCAGGCGGCTCAGACGCTAGAGAACCGGCCTGCCAGTGCAGGAGACGTGGGTTCCGTCCCTGGGTCATCAAGATCCCCTGGAGAAGGAAATGGCAACCCGCCCCTGGATTCTTGCCTGGAGAATCCTATGGACGGAGGAGTCTGGGGGAGATACCATCTATGGGATCAGAAAGAGCTGGACACAACTGAACGACCAGGCACACACGCCAGGGAGGAGCAGTCAGCAGTGGCTGTGGCAGTAAGAGGCTAGAGGCAGGCAGAGCTTGTGTCTGCATTTACAAGCCACGTGGACGGACCACAGCACGTGGTTCACCCCAGCCCTGTGTGTGAGAAAGAGGCCCCCAGCTCCACGAGTCCACCGTCATGGTCACACACAGGCCACCACCATGGAGCTCCCCTGACTCCACTGCCATCGTCCCCTTCCCTGCGTCTTCTCTTCCCTTCCCGAGCAAAGCCAGGAGACTTCCCAGTTAATTTTTGACTTTGCCTTAAGAAGAGAGAATTCCTGCTAGAAGTTTCTTCTACTGATTTTGTCCAGCCCCCAGGGAGGCAGAGCAGCTCTGGAGGCAGCGGCCACACAGCACGGCGGGCCCCGTTCCAGTCCATCAGTGGGGGCAGAAGTGGAAATTGTTTCAGACTCGACAGTTAACATCAATACAGTGAGGCAATGGTCGGCGATCAGTTTTATGAAATTAAGTCTGAAATATTGCCTGTCTTTCTCTTGAAAGCAGAACTTTGTTTCGGTCATCGTAACTCACTTTGCAGATAATGTGATGGCTCTTAGCTCTGTAAATCATCCTGTGGCTTTTGCAATTCGGGAACACAAACCTGTTCTGACATAAACCCCAGCAGGCCTAAGGTCTTTAACTGTATCTAGTGAAGTTAAATTCTCTCTGTACCATGAAGCTCCCCCTACACTGCCCCTAGGGAACCAGCTCAGTCAGGCCAAGGTTTCAGCCCATGTTCTGTTACCAATATCCCATGGGACTTTGGGCAAATCAGTTGACCCACTTGGGCATCAGTCTTCCCATCTATAAAATGGGTTCAGTAAAACACATCCTCCAGGAAGCCTCCTCTGTTCCAGCCACACCGAACTGCCCAAGGTTCCTTCCTTGCCTTGCTCACCGACCCTGTGCCCTGGACACACTAGTCCTTCTGCTGGTTAACTCGGCTTCATCCTTCGGGTCTGGCCTTAGGTTGCCTCCTCCAGGTAGCCTTCCAGGACTTTGCCAGGCTGAATTCCTGGAGCATCCTGTTCTTGACGTCCTCCCGGGTGCCTATCATTCTGTTCCAGGCCCGTGTCTGTTTCTCCACTAGGCTGTGTACTTTCTGAAGCCTAGAACTTTGTCTTTAACCTCAGAGCTAATACAAGCCTGCCACACAGGGATTCAGTCTCAGCTCCTGTTTGCTTTCTTCCTTCATTCCCTTCTCCTAGTACAAACAAGCACACGGCCTCTGGAAGGAATCCCGCAAGACCTTGCGCTGCGTGGGCCCTGCCCCCACCTCCAGCTTTGTCTTGACCCTCCCCTCAACACTATGCTCCAAAACCCTTAGACGTTTTTGGTCCATAAACACCCGAAGCCCATTTCCACCCCAGGGCCTTTGCCTGAAGTCTTCCACTCAGCTTTGTGCAAGGTTGGGTCCTGCTTATCTCTCAAGTCTCAGCTCAAATGCCACCTCCCAGCCCAGCCGAGGCGCTTCTTCTGTTGCCTGTCACAGCACTCGTCATTTCTTCACAGAGCACATCATAAGGTGTAGTTATTTCATGTATTAGTTCACACACTTGTCTTTTTCCAAACCGCCCCCCACCCCCACTAGAATGTAAGCACCATGAGGACAGAAATTCTTGTCTACTGCCGCAACCCCGGGGCCTGAAACAGTGGTTTACTCAGCACACATCTGTCAGTGAGTGAGCTGGGAGGAGGGACGTAGGTGTCCTGCCCTCCCGTCCACGCCCGATTCAGAAGGACTGAAATCCCAGCCATGTCCATGCCCCTCTTTCCCAGCAGAAGCCTGAGGAAGCGAGATGCCACCAGCAGGAAGGGGACTCCAGCAAGAAAAAGAGAGAAGAAAAAGCGCACCTCTTTGGTTTATGGGAAAATTAAATATTGAACTGAGTAGTAATGGCAGCCAAGGGGAAAAAATACTGACAAAAAGCCCCCAAATGGAGCCGCTGTCAGTGACAGGAGAGAGGAACGCAGTGTCTGTACTTACACGAGCTGCACTGGGGCCCTTTATGTGGCAGCTGCTGAGCCGAGTCACAGCCCCCAACCCTGGGATCGGGCGGGAGCCTGTGTGCGGATGCGCTGGGAATCCGGGGCCGGGGTCGCTGGCGGGGTCAGCGGCCATGGCCCAAAGCCTCCCTGCCTGGAGGTGGGGGCCTTTCTGAGTTGAGTGGGGTCACAAGGGTCCCCAGTGGCTGCGGGCACAACCCATCCACCCGCTTCCTCTCTTCAGAGAGCCGGCTACTGGCACCGCTCACCTGCCTTGCCCCTCCCCTGCCAGCTGTTGTGCTTTCCAAGCGGTGGGAGATAAAATTAACAGCCCCAACTGGAGGCTCTGGCTGGCTGCTCTGGGGGAGGGGGTGGCACAGCGTGGGGGGCGGTGAATCGGTGAGGCTGCGCAGAGAGGGGCCCACCTCGGGCTACTGCTGACGGAGAAATAAAATCCCACACGTGCCTGTGCACACACGGACACAGATATATGCACATAAACACACACTCACAAAGCACACGTGTAAACACACACACACACATGCACATATGCGTACACACAGATGAAACGCACACACACACACAAACACACACATATGTCTGCACATGTGTGCTGCGTGCTAAGTTGCTCAGTCATGTCCGACTCTGCGACCCCATGGACTGTAGCCCACCAGGCTCCTCTGTCCATGGGATTCTCCAGGCAAGAACACTGGAGGGGTCGCCACTTCCTCCTCCAGGGGACCTTCCTGCCCCAGGGATCAAGCGCGTGTCGCTTCTGTCTCCGGCATTGGCAGGCAGGTTCTTCACCAGTAGCTCAACCGGGAAGCCCCCCCCACACACACACACGCACACATAACAGACACAGCACGCACACGTGTGCACGCACACACGCACCCGGACGTGTGGCGGGAGACCAGCACACAGGCCTGGCTGCTGGGGCTGCGTTTCCTGCTCTGCCACTTTGTACCGATGCCTGTGACCCAGAAGTTCTCCAGCGTGTTCTGAGAGCTGCCCCCGCCCACCACGCCACTGTAGTTTCCGTGGCAATAGAGCGAGTGTGTTCAGGCCACAATAGGTGCCATTTGGGCAGAGATGAAACCTGTGGGGTGTGACAGGAGCCCACTTAAATAGCTGCCAGTCTGGCTGCGTGGGGATGTTTCCAGTGCCTCCCAGAGGTGTGTATTACACACATGGGCAATTTCACCAGGCTGCATCACTATAGTTTATTAAAGACGACTCTGGAAGTCTGCGGAAGCTTGGGGAGGCCTTGGCAAGTGGGCAAGCACATTTGAGATCTGGCTCGTGGCAGTGGCACTCAGCTCATTTTCTTTTGTTCAAGTTCAGTTTCAAGTTCAGGCTATTCCATTAACCACCACCCCTCAAGCCTCTGAGAACAATGGGCTGGAGCCTAGAGATTCTGGGTGGGTCTCAAGTCCTCTTCCCCAGCCCAGGAAAGCCTCTGTTCCTTCCGGCAGAGCTGTGTCCCCGCGAGCATCAGGTCCCAGTGTTTAGAGACTTGGAACAGGGCCGCCCCTGGCCCTCCCCACCCCGCACTGGGGTCACTTGGCCCCGGGTCGCAGGTCCTCTGCTTACGGGCAGTGGGTCCCTTAGGCAGGTGCTGGTTTCCTGGGCCTCCTACATAAGGTGAGGGTGACGTTAGCACCTTCCTGCGGGCACCTGTGGGGGCTGAAGCACTTGGCCCCCAGCCTCCCAGCAGAGCCCCCAGGCACCCCCCCAAATCCCCAGCTCAAAGCCCTCCCTTCCAGCGCGAGATTTCCCCGAGGGCTCTGCAGACAGTCTTTCCAGTCCCATCAGCATCTTAGGATTGATTTCCTGAGTCAGAGGGCAAGTAAATCATTTGTGCTGCTTGAGTCTCATAAAGCGATTTCCAGGGGAGGCGAGGGTGAAGGGGAGGGGAAGGGCTGTGCAGAAGGGGCATTTTGTGCGAAGAGGATTGTGTGTTTTATTTTTCCTCCTTGACATTTTACTACGAAAATATTCAAGCCTATCAAAAAGCGCAAATAACTACAATGAACACTCACGAGGCCATCACCCAGCTTTGTCGATGAACACTTACTTCTACCGACTCTATCACACATCTATCTGATTGCGTCTTTTCCAAGAGCAGGGCGAGGCGGAGCCAAACTCGTTCCTAGCAGGGCTCCGACTCCGGGCCAGGGTGGGGCGGCCTGATCTGGGATTGGGGGCGGCCCGGAGTTCCAGCCCCCCAGCCGCTCCCCTGGCCCTTCACGGCCCTCGTGGCCCGGGCCGCTTCCCACTTCTGAGCTCCCTGTGCTCAGCCCTGGCCTGGTCAGCTCTGGCCTCGGTTCTCTCACTTGTGAGATGGGCATCACACAGGACCCGTCTCACAGGGCTTACGTTTGTGGCAGGCTTTGCAGGATGCCTGGTATCTGCTTAGCCCCGGCCTCCACTAGCTACCAGACTTGTGAACGGTAACCTGCATCTCTGGTCTGACCCGCGTCTGGGCCTCGCCAGCCTCGCCGGCCCCGCGCGCGTCACAGGGCAGCCTCAGCGAGCAGGGGCTGGGCTGATGCTTGCGGGGGTGCTGGGGGCACACGTTTGCTCGGTGAGCACCCTCTTCTGAGGCCTGATTCCAGGGCCCAAGGGGTCCCGAATTACGCAGCAGGTGGGGGGCCCCTGACCATCATCATGGCTCATCTGAGGCAGGGTCCATGCTGAATGCTTTGACGCACCAGAGCCTTGCAGGACCCAGAAGCAGGAATTATGATCTCCATTTTCAGAGGCGCTGGTTGGTGGCTACTCAACCAGTAAGGACCAGGGTTATGGCTGGAACCCACGTCTGGCTTGGGCCCCCAGCCCGGCCTTGCTTCTTCCCTGCTGTGGGGTCTATCTCAGGGCCTCGGTTTCCTCTGCGCTCAGGTGAGGCTGCTGGCCTAGGCGGGTCGTAAAGCCTCCTTCAGTTCACAAAGCCTGTGGCTCTGCGTGGGGAGCCCCGAGCATTCACGGCTGGAGAGGAGGAGGGCTGTCCCGACCAGCCGTCAGATGGGGGGGTGGGTCAGCCAGGCAGGGCCCAGGCGCTCCCTGGTGGGGAGCTTCAGGAGTTGGGTTTCTCTGCTTGTGGGCCTGGGATCCAGGGAGACCCAGCTGAGAGGCACGGCCTGCCGGAGCTCCTCAGTGACGACCGGCTGCACTCTCAGCCCTGCTCCCACACCCCGCGGCTGCCGCAGGGAGCGTCCCAGGCCCACACTGGCAGCCCAGGCGCAGAGGGCAGGAGGCTTTTCCCGGGAGGCCCTCACGTCTCGTCTCCCTGCTCCTGCAGGGACCGGGCACAGCAGCTGGCCGCGGGCGGACTCGGGAGTCAGCCTGCCCGCGTTCCATTCCCGGCCCCGCTGCCTCTTAGCGGGGTGACCTTGGCAAGTCCCTTACCCTCTCTGCGCCTCTCTTCTCTGCGTCTCCTTGACAGAGTCCTGGTGAGCAGTGTGTGAAGCGGTGGTCCCCAACTTTTTTGGCACCGGGGGCCGGTTTTGCGGAGGGTGGTTTCCCCACACACCAGAGAGGTGAGGATCGTTTCAGGATGATTCTCAGAAGGAGCGCCCAGCCTAGGTCTCTGACAGTCACGATTCACAGTAGGGGTCAGGCTCCTGTGAGAGGCCGCCGCCAGGACTGGTCTGACGGGGGTGGGACTTGGGCGGCCGCAGATGCAGCTGGAGCTGTGCCCGCCCGGTGCTGTTGACCTGCGTGCAGCCCAGACCCGGGCAGGCCCAGCCGGGGCTGCTGCGAAGAGTTTAGACCCTGGCCCGCGGCGGCGCGCGCTGAGCAGATGCCGGCTGTGCTGTTACTGCGGCGTCTTCACCGCATCTCACTCCCGGCTCCTTCCTGGGGTCCGGCCGCACAGGAGCGCTCCGTACTTGCCAGGCGCCCTGCTCCCACACCATTGCCTCCAGGGCTCCTGCAGCCTGAAATGCCCCCTGGCCCGTCTGCCCTAGCTCCACGCCGCCTCGTCCACGAAGCCTCCCAGATGCCACCCCTGTAGGAACGCCCCTTCCTGGGGTCCCCGCGCGCCTCACCTTGCAAACTGGTCCCCCCCCCCATCATTCTCATTCCCCCTCTGCTGCAATCTTGGAAACCTGTGACCTTCTCTGTCTCCCCCATCATCCGGGGGCTCCTTCAGAGCAAACACTGGGCCTACGTCCTTCTCAGTATCCCCAGAGCCTAGAGGTCAGGTCGGGCTCTGGAGCCAGAGGGAAGGGCTGAGAGTCTCCCCGTGTGGCCACTTGCTAGCCGTGCAGTCTTGGGCCATTTGCTTCGACTCTCTGAGCCTCAGTTTCCTCCTCTGTACAATGGGAATCACCACAACCACTCTCTCACCCACTGATGATTAACCAAGAAAATGCTCATAAGGAACTTAGCACAGTCCTGGCACAAAACAAGCTGTCTGTCCACGTTAGCTTTTGTGACTGAGATGATCTGTTGTGAAGACTTTCACTCCTAGAGAGCGAGCGAGGTAGCCCTGCCTTGCTTGTGTACAGACTGGGAGGGGGCTCGCTGCGGGAGCGCGGACTCCCTGGCCAAGCACACGTGCAGCGTGGTCCTGGTCTGTATTCCCCCCGTAAGCGAGGCGGTGGGATCGCCTCCCTCACCCCAGGAAGCTCTACAGGCAGCAGACACGCCCAGGCTGGATCACCGCTTCCCAGGCCGCCCCAGCCCGCTCCCCCGGCTCCTGCTACAGCTCTGTGAACACCTGTAACTTCAGCCTTGCGCTTGTTCCTTAAATCACCAGGCCTGAGGCACTACCATTTCACTGGCCACATATCACTTGTAATTAAGGGGCCTGTCCCAGGCGGGGAGGTCTACCTTCTGCCAGAAACACTAAATCCAGCTCCCAGGGGTGGAAAGGATAAAGCATCGTGTGGACCTCACACTTGTCAAGGTTTAACGACACACCTGCAGGCCTGCTCTGGTGGGGTCGCGAGGCTAGAGTCGAGCTGGGTGGACAGTAGGTGGAGAGAGGCCAGATCAGTGAGGTGCAGAAGGTCCGGGGAGCTGGTGAGAGCCTTGGGGGACTGCAGCCACCTGCTTGACAATTTCAGGGAGCAGATGAATCTCTAGCTCAGCTTAGGAGGGCATGACAGGCTGTTCTGTGTGAGGCTGTAAAGAAGCTCCCTAGCCAGGCAGCCTGGGTTTGGAAGCCCAGCACTGCCACTCACCTGCTGTGTGACCTTGGGTGAGTTACTTAACCTCTCTGGGCTGCAGTTGCCTCATTTATTAAAATGAGAGTGCTGGAAGTCCCTACCTCCTAGAGCTGTGAAGAGTAAATCAGTTTATAAAGTGTTTGAAGCTATAGTTGCCTCCTTGTAACTGCAAAATTCATCACTAATATCGTATGCCCCAGGGCTCCCCTGCTGGCTCAGACAGTCAAGAATCTGCCTGAAATGCGGTAGACCTGGGTTTGATCCCTGGGCCAGGAAGATCCTCTAGAGGAGGGCAAGGTAACCCACTCCAGTATTCTTGCCTGGAGAATTCCATGGACAGAGGAGACTAGTGGGCTATAGACCATGGGGTCGCAAAAGTCGGACACGACCAGGAGACTAGCAGCAGCGGCGTGTGTCCCGGCCGTCCCATGCTGAGACGGCTCTTGGTCCTTCCTCCACAGCAGGCGCATAATAGGGGCTTATAAATACTGGTTGAATCAAGGACCTGTAAGTGTGAAGAATGAATGAGCAAATGGCCTGTGCATTTCCCTCAGAGAAGGGCTGGTGACATCAGCCCTGTGGCCTCAGGGACAAGATGCCCAAAGCAGCGCCTGCGGCTTGACTAAGCCGCCCGCCCCTTGCAGCCGTGATCATGGCCAGAGGGGTTACGCAGCTGTCCCTTTGTGCCCCGAAGGGCCTTGTCTCCATCCCCAGCTCAGGGCCTCCCGTCCCCGCGGAGGGAGAGTGCTAATCAGAGAAGCTGCGGGTTCCTCTTCTAGGCTTCCCTTTATGCGCAGACTCGGTTTTCGCTGCTGTAAAATGGGGGCACTGATCTTGCTGAATTCCCAGATGCCTAGGAGCGGCGCTAAGAGAGCAGCCCAAGTATCCCACACTGTCTTATCGAGAGGAGCCCTGGAATCTGGCGGAGGCCCGGATGGCTGCCACGTTGCCCCACATCAGAGAGGAGCAATGTCACCCCGTCTTCCCGGCAGCCTTGGGTCGTGGAAAAATCGGGGGTTCTGCCTTTCAGCTGACCTGAGCTCAGATCCCAGCCCGCTCACAGTTGTGTGATGTCAGGCAAATGCCTTGCCCTCTCTGACCCAGCTGTAGCTTGCCCCCCTAACTGAGACAGCATGGGGTCATGTGAGGATGCATGGACCAGGGGAGGACTGGGGAGCTAACGGCTGTGCTGGACCTGCCGCTGAGTTCACAGTGGGCTGCGGTCAGCAGGGCTGCGCTCAGAGAGGCAGGGACAGAGGATTCTGGAAGCCCATCCAGGAATCAGTCCGCAGGCTCTGGCCTTCGAGGCTGAGGCTGGAAAGTGACCGTCCTTGATGCATGACCCAGCCCAGTCATCTCCAAAGTGCTCCTCTGAGCCCCAGACCCATCTGTTCGGCCCCTCTCTGAACGAGCTCTCAGCCGGTGACCTCAGCTGGCTGGGGGCCCGTGGGTGGGCAGGTGGGCAGAGTGAGCAGCCTCTCTCCCAGTCCCCGGCCAGGTCCAGGCACTCACGACGGCAGCCCTCAGCCCCTGAACAGCCTCCGTGTCCATTCTGGACAATCCTGGCCGCTCCAGCCTCAGTCCTCTGGGCTGCACCCTCCCTCTGGCAGCCAAGCCCAGCCAGCTGCCTCAGCCTGCCTGCTGCCCGTCCAGAAGCTCCGACTGGTGGGGAGAAGGCCTGCAGAGGCCCCGAGGACAGCAGCCCTGTCCCCGCCACTCCAGGCGCCCATTTCCCGCAGCCGCTGTCTGCCGAGTGCGGGCGTGTGGATTCACTGGCACCTTCTCCGGGAGCACCTCCAGCCCAGGCCAGGGCTTGCCGCGTCCTGCACATCTGCTCCCAGCTTTCCAATCGGTTCCATGACCTGCAGCTTCTGTCTAAAGATGCCTGGCATGTCCGGCCTTTTTTGCCTGAGCCCTGGGCTGGCTTTTGCCAGATCTCCCCTCCAAACTGCCCTCCCCGACTCCAGAACCTACCAGCAGGTCAGGCTAAGCGTCATCATCCTTACACCCCACAACAGCCCTAGGAAGGGGGAACCTTCATTATTCCCCAACAGGAACCTTCGTCACCCCCAGCTCCCAGATGGGGAAACTGAGGCTGGGAGAGGAAAAGTCACGGCAAGATTGCATAACGGGTGGGACTGAACTCAGGGTGCTGGGTCAGGCCCTCCCCGATCTCCTTCACCAGGGCCCAGGGTCAGAGGCCACGGTCGTCTCTGCTGGGGTTATAGAGTTCCCACTGGGCTGATGTCACTTCCCACGTCTCCGACCCTGTTCCCTGGCCCCACTGACATTTCCAGGGTGAAGTGGGTGAGAAGAATGACAACCCTTTCCACAAATGCTCACTGTGAGCCTGGGACACAAGCCTTTACGTGCCGTAGCCCAACAGGGAAGGTGCTACTGCCACCCCCATTTAGCAGATAGGAAAACTGAGGCTCAAGGAGATCAAATAGCCCGTCGGTGTAGACAGCGGTTAGTCCTCTAACCCACTGCTTCTGGAGCCAGCCTGCCTAGGCTTGAGTCCCAGTTGTAGCCTTGCTGGACCTGTGCCCTCGGACGGTTTTTAGCTTCTCCATTTCACATGAGTAAAACGGGGAGAAAACAGAAGCCCCTACCTGAGAGGGCTGCTCTGACAAACGCGTGGGCAGGTGTAAAGCAGGGCCTGGCCTGGTGCCTTGCTGCTGCTGTGTCTTCACTCAGGCTTGTCTGAATCTTTTGCGTCCCCAGAGGCTATAGCCTACCAGGCTCCGCTGTTCATGGGACTTCCCAGGGAAGAATATTGGAGTGAAGTAAATGCTCAATAAACATTTCCTGCTCCTATAACTCACAGTTGCAGAGCTGGCTTTCAAATTCATGGCTCAATCCAAGGCCCGTACCCGTAACCACCCATCGACTCTCCTGGGAGGGGAACACTGTTTGCAGTCAACTTATGGAGCAGAGGAGTAGTTCTTCAACTGGGGTTACTCAGCCTTCTCCTATTCCCAGTTTGGGCACGGTCGGCAAAGAATCAGCCTGCCAACACAGGAGATGCAAGAGATGCAGTTTCGACCCCTGGGTCGGGAAGATTTCCCGGATTAGGAAACGTCAGCCCACTCCAGTATTCAGTCCTGAATCCCATCGACAGAGGGGCCTGGCAGGCTACAGTCCATGCGGCCCCGGAGAGCCGGGCACGACTGAGCACGCACGCGCACGGACACACATTTACTGTCATTCACCGGGGCGGGGCGGGGGGGAGGTGGGGGCAGGGAGAGGGCTTGGAGGAGCCCAGGTGTTTGCCTGGTGGACAGAAGCGCCCGGGTCAGGACCCTGGGGGCGTCTGGGGAGGGAGGCGGAGGTGTGGGCTCGCACCCTCTTCCCCTCCGCACCCCAGGACACCTCTGCAGCTCTGGCCAGATTCCCAGCTCGCCCCCCACCGTCTCCCCCGACAGCAGCCTGTGCTCTCTGGAGCCCGGGGCCACTGCAGCCACCTGGGGCTGGTTCTTGTAATTAGTTCAAGCCCAGCAGGTGGCTCGTCCCTTCCAGTTCCAAGACGGGAACGAATGAGCTGATCATTTCTCACCCAGCCGGCAGCCTGGACTATGGTGGGGGCTGCAGGGAAGGCTCCCAGCTCGCCTGCCTGGGGACCCCAGGGGTTCTCAGACCAGCCACCTCCTTCCGCTGACTGACCTGCCCCTGGACCACCGTATGCCCCAACTGCACACTGGTCTGCAGAGAGCCACCAGGGCCCCACAGCCGGCCTGCCCCATGGGCAGGCTTTGTATCCTACCAATTGCAGCCGCTTTCTGCAGACAGCCTGCAGAGAGGCAGGGCTGCACTTCTCCGGCTCTGCTCAGGCCTGGGGAGCAGCAGTGGGTCTCTGAGGGGTGCCAGGTCTGCCCAGGCCCTCACTTCCCCGCATCCTACTTGGAGCCAGAGGCATTCCTCCTGTTCAAGTCAAGAGAGATTCCCGACACTCCAGTGACCAACCCTGGGGAGGTGCTCCTGTTTTTAGAGAGGAGCACTGGGCTGGGAATCCAGACTCAAGTTCCAGAATCTGGCCTTACTGTTTCCAAGAATAGCTGCACCCATTTACACAAAGCTAAAACAGAGTGACCGTAGGACCTGGTGATTTCACTCCTGGGTGTATATCTGAAAACACAAATTGAAAAAGGTACATGTACCCTATGTCTGCTGCTGCTGAGTCACTTCAGTCGTGTCTGACTCTGTGTGACCTCACAGATGGCAGCCCACCAGGCTCCCGCGTCCCTGGGATTCTCCAGGCAAGAACACTGGAGTGGGTTGCCATTTCCTTCTCCAATGCATGAAAGTGAAAAGTGAAAGGGAAGTTGCTCAGTCGTGTCCGACTCTTCGTGACCCCATGGACTGCAGCCCACCAGGCTCCTCCGTCCATGGGATTTTCCAGGCAAGAGTACTGGAGTGGGGTGCCATTGCCTTCTCCAACCCCATGTTTATAGAAGCATTATTCACAACAATGCTAAGATATGGCAGCAATCTCAGTGTCCATCAACAGATGAATGGGTAAAGCAGATTTGGTATGCAGTGGAATACCACTCAGCCATCAAAAAGAATGAAACTTTGCCATTTGCAGCCACATGGATGGACTTGGAGGGCATTATGTTAAACACCTAAATATGCTAAATACTAAAATAAGTCAGAAAAACAAATACTGTGTAATATAACTTATATGTGGAATCTGAAAAGCCCAACAAGCGTGAATATAACAAAAGGAAGCAGACTCATATCCGTGGAGAACAAGCTAAGGGTCAAGCTAAGGGTCACCACTGGGGAGAGGAAAGGGGAGCGGCGGCATATAGGAGCAGGGGAGTGAGAGGCACAAATCATGGGTATAAAATAAGTACAAGGGGTTGGGGAGAGAGGAATTGGGAGTCTGGGGTTAATACACACACTCTACAGAAAAGAAAGTGGAAGCCGCTCGGTCGTGCCTGACTCTTTGCGACCCTGTGGACTATACAGCCCATGGGATTCTCCAGGCCAGAGTGCTGGAGCGGGGAGCCGTTCCCTTCTCCAGGGGATCTTCTCAACCCAGGGGTCGAGCCCAGGCCTCCCGCACTGCAGGCGGACTCCACCAGCTGAGCCTCAGGGAGGCCCAGCGTGCACACGACTATACATGAAGCAGGGGCAAGGGCCACTGCGTAGCGCAGGGGGCTCTACCCGGCAGCCTGCGGTGACCTAAACGGGGAAATACTCTGAGAAAGAATAGATGTGAGGGCGTGTGCGCCTGAGTCACTCCCTGAACCCGAGACTAATACAGCCTGCAAATCGGCTGCACTCCAACAGAGACTAAACTGTCAAAGAGGAGAAAGACGCTGCAAGGGCGCACCGCGCAGCAGGGGGACACAGCCAGACTTCAGAATAACTATAAATGGAGCACGGCCTTTACAAAACAAGAGAACCTGGTTTTAGAAAGCAGAGCTCCAGATCTCTCCAGAAATCCCAGGTTCTGGCCTGGCCTCGGGGAAGTGGGCTCAGCTTCCGTTACCCTCCAGGCAGGCCTGTAACCCTCACCAGCCCCAGGTGAGTGCCTCCTGATGGGAAAACTCCAGGAAATGGCCACAGGGTGGGGTGCAGGGGTAGGGGGGAGGCTTCTGGTGGACTTGTGGCCTCAAGTCACACCTCAGAGGGGCAACAGAGTCACACTGGAGAGAGACATCAGATCAGTGGGATCACGTCACAGTCTTCTCCTATGCGTCTCTTCTGAGAGTTTTATAGTTTCCACTCTTACATTTAGACTGGTGATGGGTTCCGAGCCGACTCTGCACGTGGCGTGAGGGAACGTCCACCTTATTATCTGCACGCGGCACCCCGGTTGTTTCAGCACCGTTGTTCGGAACAGACTCTTCCGTCCCCACAGAATTGTCTTGGCATCCTTGTCGAGAATCAGGCGACTACAGATGTGAGGATTTTTTTCTGGACTCTGACTATTTCACTCCATTGGAAGAAATTCAGCCTGGGGCTGGAGAGGGCTGTCGGCAGGTTGGGGCGGGGAGGGCGGCAGAGGCTGAGCCTGCGTCCAGGAGGCCTGGCCAGGAAACCACTGACTCATGGACTTTAAATGACTGAATTATATATTATGGGAATTCTATCACCATACAAATCAATTGAAATAAAAAAAAACAAGGGGAAAAAAGCACCAGATGTGCTTAATAAAAATTCAGTAAAACATAACTGATGAAAAGGACAAGCTCTGCAAAGTTCATTAACAGCCTTTCTCTGGGGTGGAAGCCGTGTCCCCCGGCCCCAGGTTTGGAAAAGCTTTTAGTGTGGTTTGCTGCCCCTGTGGCCTCGGGGTGTAGACTTCTACCTTTATCTGCCAATTGCACTTGGAAGCCTCTAGAACAGACACAGGGATCCTAAGATGGAATATTTTACTAATACTTATCAATACTCTGCCTGCTAGCAGAGTGGAGCGGCTAAGAGTCTGGGATCCACTTACCCAGCTTTGGCACTTCCGGGCTGAGTGGCCTGGGCGAGTGGTATAACCGCTCAGCTTCTTCACCTGTCGAAAGGGAAGCGGCGGTACCTGCCTTCCAGAGAGAGTGTTCGTGACTGTTCAGTAAATTAACTTGTGAAAAGCTTAGCCCAGTGCCTGGCAGGTGAGCAAACGCACCGTGAACAGTGACTCACGTGGTTGGGAGCCCAGAGTTTGGCTTTGAAATCAGACAAGTGCAGCTGTTCTTCTCCCTCCTGGCTCGGCTCCTTGTGGGTTTAATTGCATCTCCCCCCTCCCAAAAGATAAGGCTTCCCTGGTAACTCAGACAGTAAGGAATCCTCCTGCAATGCAGGAGACCCTGGTTAGATCCCTGGGTCAGGACGATCCCCTGGAGAAGAGAACAACCCACTCCAGGGTTTTTGCCTGGTGAATTCCATGGACAGAGGAACCTGGCAGGCTATGGCCCGTGGGGTCGCAAAGAGCTGGACACGACTGAGCAACTGACACCCCCACCTGCTCACAGAAGGTGCCGTAGTCCTTACTCCCCAGGACTTGTGAACGGGACCTTATTTCAAAATAGGATCTTAGCAGATGTGAGCAAGTTAGAACGAGGTCATACTAGATGAGGGTAGCTCCTCATCCAACACCTTGTGTCCTTATAAGACGAGGGAAGTTGGGACCCAGAGACACAGATGTGCAGAGGGAAGATGCCGGGTGAGGGTGGAGGCAGACGTGGGGGCGGTGCGTCGACAAGCCAAGGATGCTGAGAATTGCCGGCAGCTACCAGCAGCTGGAAGAGGCGAATGAGGACTCTTCCCTGGGGCTGTCAGAGGGAGCACAGCTCTGCCTACACCTTGATCTTGGACTTCTAGCCTCCAGAACTACAAGAGGATACATTCTTGCTGTTTGAAGCCACCCAGGTTAGGATCATGTGTTCCCGACAGCCCTGGGGACTCAGCAAGGTCCCCGAGCCCTGCTTCTGCATCTGTGCCTTGAGCTGCCTCCCTCCACGAGCTGCGTCTTCATTGCCGAGAACTCTGCTTGGCACCCGGGAGACGCTGAGTAAGCCAGCGGCTGAACAGTTGGTCGCATGAAGGCGTGAAACCCACACAGCTCCGGCCTCGCCTTCTCGGAGGGGCACCTCCGCAGCTTCGCGGAGGCCTTGCTGTTCACTGTTCACAACAGCCCCGATTCCCTCTGCTTTGCTTGGCTACCCTCTCAAGCGTCGCAGCCCTGGCTGTCTACTTGCTCCTGTCTGCTTCCCTCCCCGCACCGTCTGTTCCCGGAGGACTTGGAATTTTGTCTGTGCAACTGCCGAAGCTGAGTTCCCATACAGCCGATAGCGCCTGGAATGTACCCGGTGTCAATAAATATTTAGTAAATAAATGAATGAATAAAGAATTGAGATTTGTCTGTATGGACAGCCAAATCACCTTCTAATATACCAGGACTGGAAACGGTCAGTTGTCATTCCAATGCCAAAGAAAGACTGCCAAAGAATGCTCAAACTACCGCACAGTTGCACTCATCTCACACACTAGCAAAGTAATGCTCAAAATTCTCCAAGCCAGGCTTCAGCAATACATGAACTGTGAACTTCCAGATGTTCAAGCTGGATTTAGAAAAGGCAGAGGAACCAGAGATCATATTGCCAACATCCATGGGATCATCGAAAAAGCAAGAGAGTTCCAGAAAAACATCTATTTCTACTTTATTGACTATGCCAAAGCCTTTGACTGTGCGGATCACAACAAAGTGTGGAAAATTCTGAAAGAGATGATCTCTGAAAGAGAAATCTATATGCAGTTCAGGAAGCAACAGTTAGAACTGGACATGGAACAATAGACTGGTTCCAAATAGGAAAAGGAGTACGTCAAGGCTGTATATTGTCACCCTGCTTATTTAACTTCTATGCAGAGTACATCATGAGAAACGCTGGGCTGGATGAAGCACAAGCTGGAATCAAGATTGCTGGGAGAAATATCAATCACCTCAGATATGCAGATGACACCACCCTTATGGCAGAAAGTAAAGAGGAACTAAAAAGCCTCTCTTGATGAAAGTGAAAGAGGAGAGTGAAAAAGTTGGCTTAAAGCTCAACATTCAGAAAACGAAGATCATGGCATCTGGTCCCATCACTTCATGGGAAATAGATGGGGAAGCAGTGGAAACGGTGGCTGACTTTATTTTTGGGCTCCAAAATCACTGCAGATGGTGACTGCAGCCATGAAATTAAAAGATGCTTACTCCTTGGAAGGAAAGCTATGACCAACCTAGACAGCATATTAAAAAGCAGAGACGTTACTTTGCCAACAAAGGTCTGTCTAGTCAAGGCTATGGTTTATCCAGTGGTCATGTATGGATGTGAGAGTTGGACTGTGAAGAAAGCTGAGTGCCAACAAATGATGCTTTTGAACTGTGGTATTGGAGAAGACTCTTGAGAGTCCCTTGGACTGTAAGGAGATCCAGCCAGTCCATCCTAAAGGAGATCAGTCCTGAATATGAAGCTAAAACTCCAATACTTTGGCCACCTGATGTGAAGAGCTGACTCATTTGAAAAGACCCTGATGCTGGGAAAGATTGAGGGCAGGAGGAGAAGGAGATGACAGAGGATGAGATGTTCGGATGGCATTCCCAACTCAGTGGACATGAGTTTGGGTAAACTCTGGGAGTTGATGAGGGACAGGGAGGCTGGCATGCTGCAGTCCATGGGGTCGCAAAGAGTCGGACATGACTGAGTGCCTGAACTGAACTGAATATATCTGAGCAAAAGAAGACATTCTGGCATCGTGCTTACAGACAGGAAGTTCAATACTGGACTGTCCATGTCGTGCATGGACACTGACCTGGATTTGGACCCAGGCCGGCTGGACTCCAAGTCCAGTGCTCCGTTGAGAGGGCCTGAGTAGTGAGGGGCCCTGGGTAGTAGTGGATGGGAGAATGGCTTCGGGGGCTTGGGTGCAGGAATGGAGCAGAGGGCAGGATGGGGGCGCTGATAGACTTGCTCTCCCCTCCAACTCCTGCAGGCCCCTGACTGGGTTCCGAGAGCCCCACAAGGTTCTGAATGCGAGGTGCTCCCAGCTGGGGGGCAGGCTCCCCAGGGTCCGCTCTTCGTTCTGCACTCCCCCCCGCCCCGCACCCCCTGTGCTCGCTTGGCACTTGCATCACCAAGTCTTTGTGCCAAGGTCGGTGGCTCAGAGAAGCTGTTAGGAACCTCAGCTCTGGTCTCGGGCAGACCTGCGGGGGAGCCTCAGCTCTGGCACTCACGTGGATGAGCCCCTTAACCCCCAGAGCCTCCCTTTCCTCATCTGTAGAATGGGGATGACAACACCTACTCTGAGAGGCACTCGTGAGAGTCATTCAGTGAACCGTAGCTCGAATACTCAGCGCACAGGGAAGGGCACAGAGGGCTTGCCTGCTAGGGGCCTTGATTCCTGGCTCTGGGCTTGAGGGCCCTCGGAGACAGCTCTGCCCAGGGAAGGCAGCCCGGAAGCCCTGTGCCTCGGTCTTGCGGCAGAACCAGAACAGCCTCTTCCGCTTCGGCGGGTGGGGGGTGTCTGGGCCCTTCAACATTTAATTGATTGTAACATCCCAGGCTGAACACGCTCCCCCGCGTGACCTACACCCCCAAGAAGAGCCTCGGCGAGCCTTCCGTGACTGTGTATAATGAGCACACACCTTTAAAATTGGCTTACAATTTATCTGCGGGCTCGGATAAAAACATTTTAATGGCTGTGTGCGGCGCGAACCCTCGGTGTCACCCACGGGGCTCCCAAATGTCTTTCCCCGCCACAGAACGGGGATGTTATAGGCGTGAAATTACAGCCGTGCTTGCATTTTGATCTCCACCCCGAGGCCTCTGGAAACAGCGCGTTAGAATGCTCCAGACGGATGCCGTCTTGGTGGTGGCAGACCAGGACGCCCGCCTCTCCCGTGGACCCGCTCTGGGCTTGTGAGGCTCGTGCGGGTGGGGGTAGGCACTGCCCGGCTCCTCGGTGCCCCACCCCATGGTCTCCCAAATGGGGCAGGAGCTGTCTTGCCCTGCTGTTGGCTGCCACGGCCCTTAGGGTCCCTGGTGGCCCAAAGGAGACCCCAGCTTCCAATGACCTCCCCTTGCTCAGAGGTCACTGTGTGAGTGCGTGAGACAGATTGGGATCTTTCTCTATCATGCCATGGACGGGTCAAAACAGTGAGTCGACTTTAATTTCTGAAGCCTGCCCGTTCAAAGAAGAGAGGCGTGCGGGAGGAGGGGGACACACAATTTAAACCTTTCTAGCTGTGCCTGATTTTTAACTGACACAGACACTATTTATGGTGACAGATACTATTTTTATTTATTTATGTATTTATGTATATTGAAGTATAGTCGATTTACACTGAGAGAGTCGGCGGGGGGCTCCCTTGGACTTGAGGCGTCTAATTCTCATTTCCTCTACAGGAGCCCCGGAGAGGGAAATGGCAATCCACTCCAGGACTCTTGCCTGGAGAATTTCACGGACAGAGGACCCTGGTGGGCTACAGTCCATGAGATCGCAAACAGTCTGACAGGCTGGGCGACTAACACGCGCACATTGTTCTTTAAGAAATTATCATATTATTGGGCACACTGCACACCTTATGGGATGGGTAGTTCCTCAACTAGGGACTGAACCCAGGCCCTTGGCAGTGAAAGCGCAGAGGCCTAACCTTTGGACCGAACCAAGGAATGGTTTGATTACAAATCGTTGTGTTGTGCTAATTTCTGGTGTGCGGCGAAGTGCATCAGTTGCGCATGTAGGCACAGCCGCGCTCGTGGACACAGATACACACGGGTATGCGCGTGGGTGCACATGTGCGTGTTCTAGTTCATGCTCTTTCCCAGCGCGGTTTGTTGAGAGACACTGACTGAGCCCGGCTCCCTGAGCTCTGCAGGAGGAGGGCTGCTGTCTGTCCCTTATATGTAGCAGTTGGCAGAGAGGCGCTGCTTATGGGACACTCAGACTGCGTCGGGGCCCGGAACCTTCTATACTGTGGATTATGTCATTTAAGCCTCGGTCTTGGCCGAGCAAGCCACCTGCTTCTCTGCACCTCAGGCTCTGCCTCGCTGGGTCACAGGAGATGGTACGCAGGAAACGGCCCTATACTCAGCGCCTCGGTCTCTCCAGCCTTTCCCTCACCAGTCTGGACCTTGGTGAGCCTCCGAAGCCAAGCTGCTCCAGGGCTGGGGCAGCCACCAGTGGGGTCTTTCCTCTCCCTGAGCCTCAGTCTTCTCATCTGTGAATTGGGGATACTAGCAACCCTACCCCTTAAGGACTGTTGTGAGAATCAGGTGAAAGGCTCCACTGGAAGTATCATGGAATTGGGACAAACTGGTCAAGGGTGAGGTGTGGCTGTCCTTTTCAAGGTTAGGAAGTGTCCTGGCTCCTCCCAGGATGGGCAGACCCACAGGAGGATGGATAGAGTGGGGCCGCCCTGACTCACAGGACCTGGACCCCCTTTCCAAGGACCACGATGTACAAAGCTGTGAGCGTTCATTTCTCAGATTGGCTTGAGGCTCCTTGGAATAAGAAATGGTGGGCGAGACTTCTCTGTGCCAGGGCTGAAACCAGGGGCCAGGAGGAGGCAGCCATGTCCGTGCCTGAGAACAGGCAGGCCAGGACGGTGTGCATAAAGACAGTGAAATCAGACCTACTGAGCCTCCTGGCCACCTCATGCTGGGCTAGGTGTTTGCAAACCTTTTCTGACTTAAACCTCACAATCACCCTAGGAAGGAGGCATCCTTACCCCCATTTTACAGAAGGAGAGACTGAGGCCCAGGGAGGCTAATGAATCTGAGGTCACCTGGTGGATCTGGGATTCAGATCCAAACCCGCGTGTCCTTATCTTGTATGTGGAAGGGATGCGGCATTTTCCCGTGTCTGGGGGTAGGTGAGAGTCAGAAGCAGGAAGGAGAAATATATTTGCCTATAAATAAGAGTAGCTGTTGATACATGTAGAGATAATGATACCAACAGATATTACAGAATGAGTATTTTTGGAAGACTGAGAGGTTTAGGCCAGAGGTTCTAGAATGTGGTCCTGGGACCTACATCATCAGGGAGCCTGCAAGGAATGCAGATTCCCAGGCCCTGCCCAGGTCTGCTGAGTCAGGGGCTGTATCTCCATAAGCCCTCCAGGTGCTCATTCCAGTTTGAGAACCGCTAGTTTAGACCATGGGCTTTGGCCTCAGATGGCTGTTACAACCCTAGATAAATCATTTCCCCTCCCTAAGCCTCGGTCTCCCAGGGGTCACAACATCTCCCGGCTCCCAGGGCCATCCCTAGGATTCCATAAGAAAACGTGCATGAAGCAGGAGGGTCACCCACTGTCAGGCACATGCCAGGGGGGGACAAGGTATCCAGTCCTGTGGGCACGGCGAGCACCGGTGAGCCTGACCCATCGAGGGTAATGGGGCTGGAGGGGCTGGTGATAAGCACGGTGGTCTCTGAGCGCGAGGACAGTCAGAGGACTGACCGAGGTGGGGGAGGCGGCTATTCCAGGGCGAGCCCCACCTGGGATGCCCTGAACGCCCAGGGGTCAGAGCCTTCCTGGGGCACTGGGGGTGGGGAGGGTGGCATCTCTTGCCTGCCCCTCTCTGGTCCCTCCTGGTAGCTCAGCCTCCTGCTCGGTAACTGGGGTCCCACGAGCTGTCTGCCCATCCCTGCTTTGACCGCCACCCGCCCTGGGAGGGGTCCAGAGGCTCAGAGCCCCTGCCCCCAGAGCCTGCGGGGAGCACACTGGGCTGGGCATCCCGGGCTGGGCCCCGAGACCTCTGCCTCCACGGGAGCTGGCGGGGGAGGCGTAGGGCTGCCTCCCTCCACTTCCTCACTGCGAAGAAGGGCACCAAGCCCACGGGGGCAGGAGCCGGCTCAGGACCCTTCAGTGAGCTGGTGAGACCGTGTGCCTCCTGGACCGTCTACACTGCTCCATCCGTCTCGCTGCCTCCATCTTTCTCACTGCCTCCATCTGTCTACACTGCCTCCTGGACCGTCTACACTGCCTCCATCTGTCTACACTGCCTCCATCTGTCTACACTGCCTCCATCTCTCTACATTGCCTCCTGGACCGTCTACACTGTCTCCATCTGTGCAACTCAGCTGGCCTGGGAGTCAAGAGGTTTGGGTTCCGACCCCAGCACAAAGTGGCCTGATCTCACAGGAAGGCTTTGTGATCCTTGCAGTGTGCCTTCAAGCAAGTTGCTAGCTCTCTTGTGCCTATCCATACCTGTGTGTGCAAAATAGGGGTAATGAGTCCCTCCCCTCGGGGTGACTGTGAGGTCTAAATGACGCAAGGTCTGGGAAGCACCTAAGCGCATGGCCTCCAGGAGCCTTCCCTGAGCCCCCTTTCTAAGCTAGCCACTCCACGGGTAGTGACTCTTGATCCCACGGCCCTGCGTGATTTTCCTCTCAATAGTCATCACTATCCTCAGTCATCTCGCGCGTGTCCCTGTGGCTCAGTGGTAAAGAACACGCCTGCAGTGCAGGAGACGCACGCTGATCCCTGGTCGGGAAGCTCCCCAGGAGAAGGAAACGACAACCCACTCTGGTGTTCTTGCCTGGGAAACCCTGTGGACGGAGGGGCCTGGTGGCTACAGTCCAGGGGGTTTAAAGGGTCAGACACTGAGCCCACAGTCATCCCACTTACCTGTCTATGCTCATGTTTTAGACTCGTCTCATGCGGCGACTTAGCGCCTAGACAGCGTGCACAGATTCACATTCCCCAAGGACAAGGACACTTCCTCCTGGAAGCGTGTGGCCACTACCTGGCACAGAGTAGGTTCCCAACAAACATTTGATGAGTAAACAATCGAGAATAGGGCCCTCGTCAGACTAGGAGCCCCTTGATGGGACGAAGAGTTTCATTTCTCACTGGCTTCCTTGATGTGACCAGCTCGGGGCCAGACGCTGAGAACATTTCTTACTGAAGTGCACAGGAGCTGTTCCATGGGTGGGTGACCGACCGCAGGAGGGGAGACTTCCCTGGCGTAGCCCCTCCCAGTGTGGCCCAACCCTTGGAAGCCAGAGCACGCAGTCTGCCACTCTTCGGGGTCCTGTGTCCCTCTGGAGGCCAGGCCTTTGGAGGTTTTCCATTTCCCCAGAAGCAGTGACTTTCTGGGCCTCTGTGCTTTCACTGCTGGCCTGAGAAGAGCAAGCTTTGTTTCCCTGATATATGTATCATTGGATAAAGAAAGCAGGGAACACAGAGTCTGGAGTCAAGACCACATGCCTGGAACCCTGGCCGCAGGGCTGACCGAGAACTCAAGAGTGTGCCTGGCAAGACCACCAGTGCCGCAGGGGCTTCTGAGACCACTTGGGAAAAGCTGTGTTTTATAAGCTGGGAAGCCAAGGCTGGTATGGGGCACACCAACCAGAGACAGGCACTAGGCAGGCACTAGCTTGTCCCCATTTTACAGATGGAGAGATGGAGGCACAGATGCAGGGTGGAAACCCAGGAACACCGACATCCAGTCTAGCATGCTTTCTAACTTGTCCTCTGGACGTGTCTGTGTTCTGGAAAAGGCCTCAGGAAGCACACAGAGGGGCCATTCTCTCTGTAGTGGGTGTGCAGCCTCCCTGAGATGCTGTCTCAACCCCCTCCCCCGCCCCGGAGGCTTCTAGAGTCTCATCCCCCTGGGGAGGGTCCACCCCCACTGCACTTGGCTCACAGGGTTTCCAGGAACATGGCTCCTGGCTTCCACCTGGAAAAGGTGTCCACACAGCTCAGCATCTCCTCCCTGTGACCTCAGCTGGTCACAGAGCCTGGAGCTGGGAGGTCCATGAATGTCCCACTTGGCCTGTATCTCATTCCCATCTTACAGAAGGGGAAACTGAGGCCCAGAGGCCGCTGCAGGCTGCTGCCTCCCGGGAAGTCCCAGAGCCCTTTCGGCTCCTCTTTCATCCTAATCAGTGTATCAGAGCCTCTTCAAAGCGCCGAGTCGGGTGCATGGGTGGTCCCCTGGTAAAATTCTCGCCCATCAAAGTGCGAGTCCACGGGGCTCCAGGGATGAGGCTGAGCCCCGCCTCCCTGAAGCCCCGGTGTCAGTGCTGGAAGGAGAAGGGGTTCCTGAGAGGCCACAGGTCCCAGCTGGGCATGGCCGGCCTCCTGCCCTCAAGGGCAAGCCGAGGCGAGGAGAGGCTCTCCTGCCAGTACGGCAGGTGTCTGGGCAGGTGGTTCCCCGGCCAGCCCCTCCACGTGCCTGGGTAAGCACGTGCACACAGGCACACAGGCACGCACGGCGACACCAGGGCCCACAGCCCCACACTCACCCATGACATTCAGGAAGATGTTGCCCGAAGCCAGGACCACCTTCTCCCTCGTGGCACGGTCGTAGATGCCCACGTGGCACTCGTAGGGGCCGTTGTCAGAGACGCGGACCTCGGGCAGCCTGCGGGGGGCACAGAGGAGCAGAATTGGGACCCATCGTCCAGGCCGGAAGTCACAGCAGCTAGGAGACCAACCCCCAAAGCCCCACCGTCCAGCGTTCTCTCAGCAACGCTCCTGGACCCGCCAGCACACACCGTGTGCCATGCTGGGGGCGGGAGCGACTTCACGGAACACTGACGCACCCAGGCCCTGGCGCCCTAGGCTCCGGAGGGTGAAGGGGTGGCCTGCAGTGAAGATTACATGTGACGATGTGACCTCAAGACCTCTGGAAGCAGGAACACCGCATTAAGGTGGTCGGGGGACCACTGCTCGTGGTTCCCGGATGCAGTGATGCCTGTCGGGGAGAGGGGGCTTCTGGCAAGTGAGATCTGAAGGAGCTTTGACCTAGAGCTCAGACGCTGTGCAGCCGCAACAGGAAACCCGTGCATCCTCGAGCGAGTTCCGGCCTTCTCTGGGCCTCGTGGAGCGCCCAACAAGGGGCCTGTTCTGGCCATGACTGAAGGAAGGTATCTGCGCTCGCATCTTGGGGGTTCTCATGCAGCCACAGAAAGCTCCAAGAAGAAGGTGATGCTCAGGGAAGCCCAGGAAGTGCCAAGCACAGGGCCCTATCCATAATGCCAGCCCTGCGGTCCTACCAGAGGCCTGGCGCGGAGAGGGCGGTGGCCAAGGGCGGGCGGAGGCTCCGAGGCCCGCGTGCCTGTCCCAGCCCTGCTGGTGCCAAGGCGTGTCCTTCAGTTCCGCCTTCACACCCAGCCCTGCGCCAACTCAGGTCGCTCTCCGCTCCGCCCGCCTCTCTTACACCTGCGGCTTCCGAGCCCGCCTTTCCCTGCTCTCTTCAGCTGTCCCCACCCCCACCTTTGTCTTCCAGCCCCTTTGCCTGTGACTCATGGTCCCCCAGCCACACCTCTGTGCCCACACACACACACACACATGCACGCGCACACACACACCCCTGGGCTCCCAGCCTCTCTCCCCATCCAGGGGTCTCACAAAGGAAGCCAACCATGGCTAACCATGGCTCCTTGCTGCCCACCACCTAACTCACGGTAGCATAAGCAAACATCTTCATTTCCACAGAGCACAGAGAGGCTGAAGCCGGGTCTACCGACTTGTCACCAAAGGACTTCAAGAATGGGGAGCTTTCATCAGGGAAGCTCGGTGGGGAAGGCGCTGTCTCCCGTCTCGAAAGAAAAGAGCGTGGTGGCAGCGGAAACAGCGGGGAACTGTTTTCCTCTGGGAACTGTTTTCTCTGTTTGTAACTCAGCTAGCCTGGAAACAAATAAAGAGCCTCTCTGCCGGGCAGGGCTGCGGAGCGGCGGTCGCCTGGAGTGACACGTTCGGCTGATGCTCACAGGTGCCCGTCATAGGGGCGACGTGAGGTGCAGGTGCCGCGCGCACAGGCTCTCCTCTGTGAAGACCAGGCTTCAGGGACCCGTGGAGCTGGCAGCCACCCAAGCGGCGTAACGAAATAATAAGGACCCGGTGGACACGCGGGTGGGGGCGCACAGGCAGCGGCCACACAGCAGCGTATTGCCGTGACCGGGACACGGGGCGCGTGCTGGGGCAGCCACGGCGCTCGCGCTCAGGTGACGCCCACAGGCCGAAAGCAGACGGCGCTGGGGACGTCTGGACTGGCGCTTTATGGAGGCGCGGCTTCCTGCCTGGGGACTATCTCTCCACCCGTGGATGTTCCTTCTGCCGAGTCCCCTAGCTCCGAGAGCGGTCCTGCCTTCCACCAGGGATCCAAGTGATACTCCAGACACCATCCTTGGAATCTCCCATTTCTCTGCTCCCCCAAACACATCAGCGACCAAGTCCTGGAAGGTCTACCTCTTAGACGCATCCTAAAGCATTCTCTTCCCTGTATCTCCACAGTCAACTTGTCCCTCACCTGGCACACAGGAGGAACAGTCAACCAGCTTCTCTGCCACCTAACCTCCCTCTCGATCCTCCTCCAGGTAGAACCCAGATCTTTTCAAATGTAGATGGGATCGATGGCGGCCCCTACCTAAAGCCCTTCAAAGGCTTCTTTCTGCTCCGCAGCTGAAGGGCAGGATTCTTATCTGGGCCAACAAGGCCCAGCACAGTTGGTTCCCGCCACACCTCAGCTCCCCTCTCCAGCGACGTGGTGCTCCTTCCATTCCTCCCATGCGCCAAGCTCCCTTTTTAAAAACAGACTTTCGATTTGGGAATTATTTTAGATTTACAGAGAAGTTGCCCGGAGAACAGAGTTCCCTAACACCCCTCACGTGTCCCCCTTTGTTAGCTCTCACACGGTCACAGTACAGTTGTCAGACTAAGAACCGACATTAATGCGTCATTATTTATTCAACTCCAGACTCTACCCAAACTGCACCAGTTTTTCCACTAATGCCTCTTTTCCGTTTCAAAAATCCCATCCAGGATCCATTATCGGTGACACTCAGGGGTGTGTTCATCCAAGTTTCTTTTCTGAGTTACCACTTTTGATTGCAAGAGTCTGTTTTCCTGCGAATGCTGCGTCTTCTTCCTCCGGCTGCAACCTTCAAGTTACACGGTTACTTAGAACGTGACCACCGGGACTAGGTGGCCGTGGAGGACTGATTACTTTGATAACCTGGGTTAACAGCCTCCCTGTATCTTGCAAAACGCCTTCATAGCTCTTCCCACCCAGAAGTGGAGTCTTCTTCACTGAAGCCCACCAGGCTCCTCTGTCCATGGGATTCTCCCAGCAAGAATACTGGAGTGGGCTGCCATGCCCTCCTCCAGGCGATCTTCCCAACCCAGGGATGGAGCCCAGGTCTCCCACACTGCAAGCAGATTCTTTACGTGCACCTGAGCCAGGGAAGTCCTCCTACCTAGAGGAGGAATCTATTTCAATTCTTGGCCCTATGACTTGCCTCAACTAATAGTGGAGGAAGTGATGGCGTGCAAATTCCAAGTTTCAGAAGAATGATCTCTGTCTCTCCCTCTCCACCTACCTCTCTCTCTCCATCCTCTGCCTCTGTCCTGAGGATAAGCCTCTGATGGAGGCTGAGAGTAAGTGGAGGGAGGCCCCACTTCCTCAGCTGGTCCAGGCAAGGCCACACTCGGGAATAAACCTGGCCAACCCTTGGCCTCCTGAGCAAGAATACATGGCTGGCGCTTCAAGCCATCCCGACTTGGGGCTGCTGGTTATATAGCAACAGCTGACTCTTACAGCAGGTCTCTGGACACTTCTCCTTAGCAGTCCTTGTCTCCATTGCAACTTACTGACTTCCATTAGTGACTCACAAACAGCCTCCTCCCCCGCCACACACAGTAAGAATCCACGAAGGCCAGGTCTGCGTCCAGCTGGCTTGCCAGTGTGTCCCAGGGCCTTGCCCCGTGCTTGGCATCGTGGTAGGTACTCAGACAACAGTTGCAAAAAGAGTGGATGGCAAGGCCGTCCAGAAAGCCGTGGCGTGAGTCTCTCTCTGCTGCAAACCATGCGGTACCGACATCCCCTCCCCCACGCGAAGGCAGATGCGCTTCCCGTCTGCAGATCCAGCAGCTCCCACTCAGCCGTGATCTGGACCGATCCGCCTCTTCTCCGCGCCTCCTCTGAGCCTGTGCCATCAGCGTTATCGTCCTAAAGTGGGTTAAGTGGCTGGGAGACCCCCTTTTTCTCCAGATTTGAGTGGCATCGATCTGCATGCCGGCTAGAAGGCCTTCCGCAGATAGCAGGGCCCCGAGGGGCCTGGGGGTGAGGAGACCTACTCTCATCAGCCGTGGGCTGCAATCAATAAACCATTAATAACGGCAAAGGTTTCTGGCGAGTTCAGGGTAATACACTTTAGCAGCTGGAGTTTACTAACACTGACAGTGGTTCTGAAGGGCGAGTAACTGCGTGTTTGAAATCCTGGGCACAGAGGCAGCCAGGGCCCCACTGGCTGTCCCCACAGCCGCCCGGGGCTCAGGCGAGGCCGGGCGCAGCCTGGTTACCGGGGCCCCCGTAGGTCCAGGGCCAGGGCTGTGGGCAGTCCGTGTTGAGCATGGGTATACACACCTGCTGTGCACTGCGCCCCGCGCTGAGCTTAGGGCTCGGGGCCTGGGCAGGAGCACACAGAGATGCCAAGGACGTTTTCCTGCATCTGTGGTTTTGTCCAGCCTGTTCCCCGGCTTGGGCCACTCTTCCTTTCTTGCTCCCACAACAAGCCTCCAGCCCTCTTTCAAAGCCTGGCAGTCGAGTCTCGCTTTCCCCATTCATGACCCCTCTCCATCAGACAGTTGAGAAGATTATGTGGGATAATTCAAGGGCTTAACTCAGAGCTGCTGTGGTTTGAGAGCCCAACGGACCAGAATCACTAGGTACCTAGTGGCCCTTAGGCTTCACATTCAGGTGCTGCCTCTGCCAGGCAGGCTGCCCTGACTGCCCACGCCCGGTGAGGACAGAGTCCCCCTCCACCTCCCCAGGGCTGTGCCTGCCCGGAGCACCTGCCCTATCCATATCATGCCACATTGGCACCCATTCGTCTTCCTTCCCAGGGAAGCAGATAAGGTCCTTAAAGGTGAGCCTGGCCACGTGGTAGGTTCTCCGGGAATAGCCACTGTATGAATGAGGGTGGCAGAAGTTACCAGAACCAGGAGCTAGGCGCCCTCGGTTCTGGTCTGGGCTCTGCACCTGACTAGCTGCATGAAATTCGATAAAGTTCTTTGGCTTCTTCGAGCTTCGGTTTCTCCAGCTCATAAATGAGTGTTACAATACCTGCCTTATGACATTGTAGCCTTTGGGAGGAGCTGATATTTACAGAGACCTACAGTGAGCGGCACTGTGATACCATATCTCCTTGGATCCTTGACACTACCCTGTTATAATGCAGTGTCTAAAACCAGCTCTGGTATGTATCATATAGCAATAATATTATCCCCATTGTACAGATGAGGACACTGAGGCATCCAGAGAAGAGGGACTGTGAGGAGGTCATAGAGGGAGTAGGTGGGTGCTATAATTCAAAACCAAGTCTGATGGATGCCAAGACCCAAGAGAGGTCTTTGGAAGCTCCAGTCCCACCCCACACTGCTACTCGGATCTTCCTTCCCCAGCAAATTAATTTGAGCTCCTGGGGACTGGAATTTGCCTCCGCTGTTCTTTAGCGTGTTTTCTATTCTGAGCCTCGCCTCTCCAGGTAATAAGAGCCATCTGCTTCCTCCCTGCCAGGAGAAATGGGATGGTCTTTTATTTCCTAAATCCCCTTCTCCCACCTTGCGGCGGCCCCTTAATTGCAGAGCCCTTCGTAGTCACATTCTCCACGCTCCGTGACTTTACACCTCCGATCATCCTTCCTTTCCTAACTTTGTCTCTCCACTGGGAAGAGTTCTAGATTCTCCCAGACTGGAGATCATGGACTTGGGAGCAGAGGGCGGGGTTTGAGGAAACAGGCTGCAGAATTTAGAGTTACTCTTCCCGTATTGTTGGCGAATCAGATGACCCAGTAAGTGACTTTTGCTGAGACCTGCAACCTGAATTAATGAAATGCATATGCCCTTAGGGAAGAGCCTGGCGCTTGTCAGACTTGCCCCTACGCCATTAATGGGTGAAAGTTCTGAAATAAACTCTTAAGCGTCCACTGTGTCTGCAGTGTTGCGTGCACAGCATGGAAGGAGACAGAGCACGAGAGATCTTCCTCGACTTACAGCGAGGTCACATCCGGATAAACCCATTAAAAGTTGGAAATATCAAGCTAAAAATGCATTTAGTACACCTAACCTACCGGATATCATAGCTTAGCCTTGTCTTAAATGTGTTTAGGACACTACCATTAGCCTACTGTTGGTCAAAACCAACTAACACAAAGTCTGTCTTACAATAAAGTACTGAACATCCCCTGTGGTTCAGATGGTCAAAAATCTGCTTGCAATGTCGGAGACCAGGGTTCAGTCCCCTGGGTCAGGAAGATCCCCCGGAGAAGGAAATGGCAACCCACTGCAGTGTTCTTGCCTGGAGAATCCCATGGACAGAGGAGTTTGGTGGGCTACAGTCCACGGGGTCGCAAAGAGTCGGACATGACTGAGTGAATGAGCACACACACCGTGTCATGTGTACACACCACTGAAGCCGCTGCCGCGGTCTAGATAGTAAACGTATCGCCCCAAAGCTCCCGTGCGCCCCTGCTCTGCCCCGAACCCCAGGCAACCACCGGCCCACTCTGCCACTGTGTGCCACGCTCACGCTCTCCAGGGATTCATATGAACTGAACCGTAGAACATGCCCTCTTCCTGCTGGCTCTCTTTCACTTGTCATTACTGAGGTTCCCGCATGCTGCCTTTATCACTAGTCTGCCCCTTTTCAAGGCCGAGCGGCCTCCGTGGCAGATACACCCGCTCCGATCTATCCGCTGACCTGGTGATTCGTGCTTGGGCCGCTCTCTGGCCACGAGAAATACCGCTGCCGTGAGCCCCCGTGGACAGGCCTCTGTGTGAGGGTGCTCTCACCTCTTCCGGGCTCTCATCGGGGAGGCGCGGCTGGGCGCGTTTTACTGTGAGGGCGCAGCCTGCCCGCTTTCACAGGGACGGTATGAGGGCCTCTGGGGTCTTGTGGCTTCTGCCTCTGCGCGCTCTACCTGGGGCGCTCCCTGTAGAAGCGGCTCCTTCGACAGTACGTTATTTCTACTTTTAAGATGCTGCTCTAAGCCGAAATAGCAAGTCCTGTTGGCATTGTGTGGCCGCATGGATAAAAAGGCCAGGGAAGGAGGGTGGGGGCTGCGGGACCTCCCTATGAGGAAAATGTGGGTGACATTTCCTTTTTCTTCTCGTCTTCTTTCAGGGGACGGGCGCTCGCAGGACAGGTGACGCGCGGTCAGCGCCTTCCCTCCACCCTGCGGATTCCACTCTGCCTGGACCCGCTCCACTTCTGTCCTCATTCTTGCCATCTCACCCTGCCCGAGTCCCCTCCCTGCTGCCAGAGTGGCCTGATCACAGTGAGGCTCTGGGTCTCTCGATTTAAAATCTCCCATGGCTTCTAGCCACTGGATGATTGAGCCCAAACCCAGTCTGACTGTGGGACCCTCCTTGATCAGGCCCTGGACCCAGAGAGGAGGAGGGGACGGTGGGATGGAGGGAAGAAAGGGGCGTGTGGCCTCACATCTCTTGCCAAAATTCAGCAGCGGAATAAGAAGACTTGTCAGAACCGGACTTTGATGGTCTACCCTGTTTCAAAAGCATTTTGTCACGCAGGGGTCTTCGTTCACGTAGACAGTACCTCATTCCAGGCTAATGGAAAAGATTCAGGTAGCGATTGGTCCTTTGAGGCTCTGCTTTAATGAAGAGATGAGAGAGCCTTTCATTTGTATAACCATTGTTTGCATAGAAACGGAGCTTCTAAGGAGCCTGGAAATAGTTCGTTCTTACAAGTAGGTTAAGAACACCCCCCGCAACCCTATTAGGTGGATGCCTGAGCAGCTGCCCATGATGCGTGCTGGAAAGACCGCCAGTAGAAAGGAGCGAAGTTTCACTGTTCCTGCGCCTGCCATGCTTCTCTGATTGGCTGCACACGCCCCGAGGCCCAGACCTCGCTTCTCCCTCCCTCCAGCGCCTGCTTCCTCCCCAGGTTTAAATGTCACGGCCCTGTGACCCTAGAGGCACAGCTGCGGGGATGCGGCTCCTCTCTGCAGGGCTCTGAGGCCGCGCTAACAGAGACGGCCACGAGGCCTGGCAGCCTTGGGTGCTGCTGGGCTGTTTGCTAACAAGACACTGCTCTCCGATAAAGGGTGGGGTGCGGGTCGAGGCACGTGACCCTCCTGCACACCTGTGCAGTTTACGGAGCCTGGGTGGGAGCCCATGGACAGCCCAGATCTGTCGGTTCGGTCCAGTGGCCCCGGGGTGCACCTGCTGGGCCAGCCCCAGCTGCTTCCCCAGGCCCCCACCCAGCTGCCCTCATCACGTCTAACTTTCCCTCCATGGGGCTTGGATGGATGCAGTCACCATCCCACCACACACACGCGCGCGCGCACACACACACACACACACACACACACACACACACTTCCCCACGCAGTCAGAAATGGACTGGCTGCTGGGGATAGCATTTGTGGCAGCTGGCAGGTCTGAGAAAGCAGCTGTGGACAGGAAAAAAGGGCCTGTCTACACCTAGGTCTTATCTTGGGATGGGATCCTCTGCAGGAGACCCTGAGAAGGTCCTGGGTACTGGGCTCCGATTTGAATGTGCTGGCGAATCACCTGGGGATCTGGTTCAAACGAAGATTCGAGTCGGTTTCTGAGCTGGGGCTTAGGAGTTTCTAAAAAGCTCCATGTAGGTCTCAGGTCCTCAGCCCTCCTCCCTCTCTCTTGCATCCATCCATCTGTTTAAACTTGCCCTCACCCACTGGATACGCTGGGGAGTCCCCCTTCATTGGCTTCACCAAACCGACAGAACGTGGAGCCTGGAAGGTACTGACGGTATGGTTGAATGGAATTTGCTTGAGATGGATGGATTTTGCAGCTCTGCATGGGTCCTTGAAACCACCAGGGGCTGCCACGAAGCTGGCCAGGTGGCCTCCAACACTCTCCCTTTACACCAACCTGATGCTGAATGTCAGTCTCCCTCCTGGAGGTGAGCCTACCTCCCAGGTCAGCCGAGAAGGTGGGACCCAGAGCCTAGACTTGGGTCCAGGGCAAAGGGTGTCATCCCATTTGGCGTGAACTTGGCTAAAGCACCTGAAGTGGTAAGACCTGAGTCTCCCTCGGTTAATGCCCTCTTGGGGAAGCTGCCTGTGACCCAGTGAGTCAGAAACATCCCTTCACCTCCTTTAGACCAAATCCTGGATTTTCTCCTCCGGTAAGCTCTTTCCAGGGGCAGACTGGGGAGACATTCCCCAGGACAGGTGTGCAGCCATGGGGCGCGCGCCAGGCAGAGAGGCTGGTGGAGGAGAAAGCTTTCCCCTCGTGAATGGATCTGGCCTACGGGGACAGGTTGAACGTGATGAGCCTGGGAGTTTTCCTCCTTAGTATCAGGCCTCCTAGTCCAGCCTGGTCTTTTTTTTAATATCTATTTGTTTGGCTGCCCTGGGTCTTATGTGCAGCGCACGGGATCCCCTGTCTTCACAGCAGCAGAGCCTCCAGCCGCTTCGAGCTGTTCGGAATCTTCAGCTGTGGCATGTGGGAGCTAGCTCCCTGACCAGGGACTGAACCTGGGCCCTCTGCTCTGGGAGCGCGGAGTCTTAGCCACTGGACCGTATGGAAGTTTCCAGACTTGGTCTTAACCAGCTAGCAAGTTCTGGTTTGTCTAAGACTTTCCTGGTTTTAGCACTGAAGATCCCGTGTCCCAGGAACCCTTCAGCTTCAGGCGAATCAGGATGCCGCTCACCTTCCATTAACAAATGAGCACTGGAGAGAGTGGCTTGGCTCGGTCCAGACAGCAGTGAGCAGCAGGTCGCGGCTGGAGAGGGCAGGCGCCCGGTGCCAGCTGACCCAGACAGGGCCCTGGGAGACAGACCCAGAAGGTCCCCTGCAGGGTGGTCTGAGGTCGGTGATTGGGTTACGGAGCCCCCACAGCATGGGGGTGGGGGGAACAGAATGGGTCTTCACTGAGCTACCGCTATGATCGCCAGAGGCTGGCTCTGGGAGTCAGTGTCTCAGGAGCCGGAAAATTCTGGTGCTATTTTACAGCGCAGAGCTGGAGAGTGTGGGTCCAACTTTGCCCCTGAGTCAAGTCGGAGAAGGACGCATCAGAACTGCTCGAAGGGGCTGGAAGCCCACAGCTGGGGACCCGGCTTCCAGACAGCCGCTCGGGCCGAGGAGCCAGTCGAGGGTCTGGCCAGTCTGAAAGTGGTGGGCTCAACTGGGGACACTTGAGCAGCCCCAGGTAGAGGAGGACAGGCTGTCTCGAGTTGGAGGGAGAGTCCCAGAAGCCCCTCCCTCAGCGCTGAGAGCTTTATTCCCTTTTTCTTTGTGTGTTTTCTCCTTCTTTCCAGAAACTGCCTGAACTCTTTTTTTCCCCCCAGAACCTTTAAAAAGCCATTAGCGCGGTTTCCATCCCCCTTTCCAACCTGAAAATGGTTTCCGTCATAAAACCTCTCAGTGGGAATGAAACTCTCTGTGGCTTCTGATCAAATGCAGGCCGGCGTTGGAGGGGAAGATAGAGGAGGGGGCCTGGGGAGAAGTTCCAGAACGGGCGAGCGCCCTTCCCAGCCCTCCCCGCCTTGGTCTCCAACCCCAACCCATTCAGGGACCTCAGACCCACCTTGGGCCCTGCTCCTGGCCCAGATTTCTGGATGAACAATTCCTTCCCGTAAGCATTAAGGCATTAATTAGGGTCCAAGTGCCGCAGAGGGACAGCCCCTCCCCACGCTGAGGGTGAAGACCCTCGAGACCCCACCCTGCCGCTCCGCTGACTTTCCCAGGAATTGGCTTGCCTCCTGCTGGCTCACCCCTGAGCCACACCCTGCTCGGTTCTAGCGTTTCACCCAGAAGATACCCTGTGCGCTGGACCGGAAGGCGAGGGGGCGGCGGGAGGCTTATCCAAACACAGCTCGTCCTCCGAGGGCTGCGTGTCCTCAGGCCGGTCCCCTGCCTGCCTCGCTGGCCCGTGGCTTCTGAATCATCGCTATAGCAAGCCTTTTGTTCTGAGGCTGGAGCCAGATCACTGTGGAAGCCCCCTCATCCCTGCCCAGAGGGGTGCTCCAGAGAGGGCAGCTGGGATTTCTCAGTAGGCCAACGGGAGCTGACCTCTTTCCAAGGTGGGAAAAAGCCCGTGGGAAACCAAATTTTATCTTCCAAAGGTGAATTCCCAAGGAACCTTCTAGATGGAGGGATCCTAGCCTGGGATGCCCAGGAGGTTAGTAACCGGGATGCAGGATCATGACACTTAGAATCACTGGTCCCTGCTGCTCTGGCCTTGCTGACACCCAGCTGATGGAAGGTGGGGGTCACCGTGCCGTCCATCCTGGCCCTTCCCACCCTGCTCAGCTGCTGCCCTGAGCTTTGGCCCGGAACCCCAGCCCCAGCTCCCCGTCTCTCTGCTGACTCCATTCCTGCCCCTCTGGCCTGCAGCGTCCCCTCCCTGCTCCTCCCGTGCTGACCCCTCCTGCTCTCTCCCCTCCCCTTCCGCTCCTGGCCTCTCTTATCCAGCCTCTTGCTGCTGCCATGGAAACCACTCTCTCCTCCACATCCTGATTGATCCATTTAGCCCCTCACGGTCAGCCTGCTCAACACAGGGTCTGGGCCAGGAGGTGGGCAAGGGCGGGAGGGCCCGAGGGTTCAGGACAGTCCTTCCACCTCGTCTCCACCCCATGCTGCCACCCCGGGCCCCGCAAACACATGGCATGGGGGCTATCCCCTGCGGAGAAGGATGCTGGGCGGTAGGGAACTAGAAGCCAGCAACGGGCCAAAGGGAACTCAGACCAGAGAAGCTAGGTGGTGAGGCAACCAGAAGCCAGGCAGAAGGGCTGAGGCCATGGGGCTGTGCTGGCTGCCTCCCTTCTAGCCCCAAGGGCACTTTTCTTTTTAACTAGAGTCTCTGTCTTTGCCTCTGTACCTGGCAGTGGGTGAGAGCTGGCATCAGGAAGATGCCGAGCCCATTGGAAACAAGCCTGCTTTCACCAGGAGGGGGAAGGTGTGGACCGTGGCTGTCCCAGGGACCCAGGCCCTTCCTGGCATCAGTGATCACTCCGATCGTGCTCAGTGAACACGGCTGCGCCCCTACTGTGTGTAAGGTGGAGTCAGGCCACTGGACCGAGAGAGGCTTGGGAACATGTGCCTCGCTCGTCTTTGCACGGTGATGGTTCATTGAGCACCCACTATGCGCAGAGCACTGTGGGAGGTGCACGGAACTGACCTCTGTCAGCCCTCACAGAAGCCCCCGAAACAAGAAAAGTGTTAGTAACGATAATGATGGAGCTCCCTGTGTGTCGGATGCCCCAGCCTTAACGTGCTGTAGTCGAGTGACCTGGGGCAAGTCACTCCACATCCGTGCTGGGTTTCCCCATCAGTAAAGACCGGCCTTCACAACAACCTCTCGAGCTGGGTACCAGTATCGTCAGCCCAACCCACAGAAGAGGAAACTGAGGCATGGGGCTGTTGTTTAGACCTTGTTTTTGGTCACACAGCCAAAGGATGGCGGGGCTGGGCCTTGCACCCTGGCAGTCAGGCTCCAAAGTAGATGTCTGGAAGGCACCTGCTGGTTATCTTTCAGGGTTCTGGGCTTCTGCACGGTTGCTCCCCCGGGCAGAAAATCAGCAGCAGAGTGGAAGCCCATTCCCCAAGGCTGGAGAGGGTGAGGCTCTAGGCAGTGGTTTTTGCTCCAGGCCTCCTGCCAGCCGCTGGCAGCAGCATAGGCCCCTGGGTGCCCCGCCTGGCTGTACCTTCTGGTGACCAAGGTCAGCTCACCTCGTCTGTAGGGACCACTCTTTCCTGGAAGCAAACTCCAGCAAGAATCCCCCACACGGGTCCCTTTAATATGGGACCGCAGTGGCCCAGAGGCCAATCTCTTCAACCACAGTCTGACAAAAGGATCGGAAAAGAGGCTCAAAGACAGTTCTTGACCCTTAGAGAAGCAGATGGCACACCAAAGCACCGCGACTCGGAGAAGCCTCGCCTGCTGGGGCTCGAGCCAGCCTGCCCCCCAGCCCCCCAGCTGTGGCTGTCAATAAGCCTGGCCTCCTGCAGGGACACAGCCAGGGGAGGCAGCCTCAAAGTCCACGACGGACGCGGCAGTTCACGGACCTTCTGTCATTCATACCTACGATTGCCCAGGGAGATAGAAATGACAAACTTTGTTGAACAGAATATGAAACTGAGGCCCAGAGGGGGCAAGCAACTTGTCTAAGGCCACACAGCTAACGCCTGAAAGAGCTGAGGTGGAGACTCAGGTCTGCCTGGCTCCGGGAACTGGTGAAGAGGGCCCACCATCTGAGCGTGGCCTAACGCTCCCTGTCTCCTTCAGGACGGCCCCGGCGCTGCTTCAAAGCAGGACCAATTACTCCGTTTGGATAAAACAAACCTCCCGTTTTCCTGCAAACCTGCAGCTGAGCCTGGGGCCCCTTAGGAGGCCTTTCCCAACCAGATCAGCTGATGGGTGACCCAGGGCTGAACCTGATTCCCGCTGTTTCATCAAAGCTGAGCTAAAAACAGCCTTGCTTTGGCAGTGGAAAATTGAAACTCCCAGCTTCCTCTTAAGGCTCTTAAACAGGTCAGCCCACTAAAAAACCCAATTCTTCAATCTGGATTCTCTTAAAAAGTAGGGCAAGCCAATTATGTTTTACTGTCCTGCACAACGTGGGAGCTGAGAAGGGGGGAAGGTCAGGCCAGGGCGCCCCGGGGCCGCCCACAGCCAGGGGACGCCAGCCTCTCCCATCAGCCTCTTTGTCAAAACAAAATTAAAACGCCCAGATTCTGGCTGGCACCGAGATCTCATCCAAGGTAATAGGTATTTATCTTGGTGTGTTCAGCTGTGGGCTCGATGCCACGGGGATGTGAATGCTGGAAGGCATCTTGCTCCCTGCTCCGTCTCACACCCAGCACAGGGCCTCCGACTCAGACGACATTCAAGACGCATCTGTTGACTCATCCACTCATTCACTATATTTTTACTGAGTCCCTCCTATGTGTCAGGGCCTCCCGTATGTGCTGCTAGACACACCTGCCCTAGGTACAGCTGTGACCAATGCAATCAAAACCACTGTCCTCACAGAGCTGGGGCTCTCTCCAGTTGGGGGAGACAGGCCTTAACAAAATAATCATCTCTTGTGAATTCCTCAGAGAGACTGCATGAGAGGCACAACGGTGTGCTCATCACCAGTGAAGGAACAGGACCTCAGAGACAAGGTCAAAGACGAGGTCTCCTCTCCACAGGCTTACTTGTGGACTGTGTAAGCAAGTCCCGCAATTCAGCAGCTGTTCTCTTTTCATAGCAATGGAACCCTGGTAGCTGGACGCATGGCTGCATGAAATAAAGACTACATTTCCCAGCCACCCTTGCAGCAGATGTGACCATGTGACTACATTCTGACCAGTGGGATGGAAGTGAAGGTGTGCTGTGTAAATTCCTGAAGGGGCCTTAAGGGAGGAGGTGCATCCTTCTTTCACTACCCCCTTCCTCCTGGTTGGAATGTAGTCCCAAGGGCTGGAGCTAGAACAGCCTTCTCGGACTTTGAGGCAAACTTAAGAAGGAGGTCATATACAATAGAGTGTCAGAAGTGAAGGGTCTGGGTCCCTAATACCATGGGGCATCCTATATGCTCGGGAGACACCACATGGGACTCAGGAGAAAGAAGACTAAACTTTTGACCAATTTGTCATAGACACTCCGTCACGTCCAACTCTTTGCAACCCCATGGACTGGAACCCGCCAGGCTCCTCTGTCCATGGGGTTCTCCAGGCAAGAACACTGGAGTGGCTGTTCCCTTCCCCCGGAGGATCTGGCCTCCTGCATTGCAGGTATGCTTTTTATTGTCTGAGTCACCAGGGAAGCCCGAGAATACGGGGGTGGGTAGCCTATCCCTTCTCCAGGGGATCTTCCTGACCCAGGGATCAAACCTGGGGTCTCCTGCATTGCAGGGAGATTCTTTACCAGCTGAGCTACCAGGAAAGCCCTTTTAATTAATTTATGACACATTTACTTTGAGTGTTTAGGGCTTGTAGCCACAAAACTAATACCAATAGATACAGCTTCAGGCCCCAGAGAGTGGTGCGCACTGTGGGGAATAAAGTGGTCATTCCTTGGTTTAAATCTAGCTACCACTTAAGGGAGTCAATTGCTATAATTTGGAAATAACTGGTAAAATTAAAAGGCCACATGATCATTTTTAAAAGAGAAGTCCAAAGTAAAGATTTGTACGTGAAACCTGATCTTCAAATGTTTGTCATTGCTTTAATTTTGAGCTTTTTTTTTTAAATTAAAAGAAAAATCTCGGGGTGAGTCAAACAGAACTTGTTTATTGCTGGCTTTGACCTGTGATCCCTGGTTTCTGAGTGAGGCCCCATGAGAGGAAGGGCTTACCGGGGAAACTGAGGGAGGAAGGGAGGGGCAGAGCGGGGACCATCAGATGCTCAGAGCTGACCCTGCCGTGAAGAGCTGGAGCGACAGCCACCTGCAGGGAGGCGTGCCCACGCCAAGCCCCCCGGGCGCAAGATTCTGGAATGAGCATTCTGCATTCTCAGCAAGGCCAAAACAGAAACAGTCCCGTTTAACCACACACTGACACACACACACACACACGCACACACATACACCACACACATGTACACACACACACGAACACACACACACGCGTGCACACACACACACACCACACACACACGAACACACATGCACACACACGCGTGCGCACACACGTGCACACACACACCACACACGCACACGAACGCACATGCACACACACGCGCGCACACACACGAACACACACACGCACGTGCGCACACACACACCACACACGAACGCACACGCACACGTGCGCGTGCGCACACACATATACACACGAACACACACACACCACACACACACGCACACATACACACGAACACACGCACGCGCGCACACACACACACCCCTAACAGCAGAGTCAAGCCCGCAGGAGTGAGCAGTGGCCTGGTGAATGTTCGTGAGCGCATCACTCTAAGCCAAAGCTTCCCCATCTGCTCCCTCTGCTGACCACCAGTGTGAGGGGGAGGTGCTGGTGGCGGTGCTGAGAAAGTGGGATGAAGAAAGATGCGGCTGTCCGCCCAGCCGGGTCCGGGAGGAGGGGCCAAGGGCAACGCCCGCTCTAATGTCGTGGAGCAGTAGCTACACTCGCCCGAGGAGACGCCAGCGGACGCCTGGGTGCGGTGTGGCCCACGGTCCTGGTTTGGGAGGAGCTGTCTCCGGTCACCACGCCTCAGTCACCGGGCTCTGAGGAAGCTCTTCCGTGTGCCGGGCCACTCTCCTCGTGCGCGCTCCAGACCCGCCACAGGCACCTGCCGCAACGCTCTGGATGCCCAGGATGGTGATGCGGGTGGCACAGACTCCAGCCGGGCGCTGAGTCCCGACTCCTCCACCTTAGCTGTGTGACATGAGCCACTCCACTGCTCTGTGCCTCTATCCCCCCATTACGATCGGGGATGGTGACAGCGCCTTTCCTGTGGGCTTTCGCCAGGATTAGGCGAGATAACACGTGGAACATGCTTACTTAAGGCAGTGCTTGCTGCAGTTGCGCTTTCCATTTGATCACCATCAGTGATAATCAGTGTTTATGCTTCTCCCAATCACACAGCCATCCTCTGGTGTTCTTTCAGATGCCCGGGTAAGAATGTATCTCAGAGGCTGGGTGAGGGAAGGAAAAGGACCAGGAGTCCCAGGAACACAACGTCATCCAGGCACACACAGAGAGAAGATGCTGCTCTTGCAACACTCAAGAGCAAAGAAGAGAATTCACTTTTTCAAATGAAATTTTGGGTGTTCAAGGCTTTGTCCCGGCTTTGAGGGCTCTTGGATCTGGTGGTCCTGATTCTTGGAGGTAAGGAGCGGCTGAGTACCAAGAGTGGGGCGGTAGCACCCCACAGATCTCAGCAGCCACCTGGAAGCACCGTGGCCTTGGGCAGGTTGCCTAACTTCTCCGTGCTTCTGCCGTGTAATCTGTAAAATAAATGCGTAACACCCGCCTCCCAAGACAGCTGAGGAGTGAGCTGATGGTCTTGGCAAAGGACGGGAAGTTCTTCTGTAGTTGTAGACCTCGGAGAAGAGGGGGCTGATCTGGGAAGAAAGCTGGAGTGAACGATGCTAGCCACCAGCCACTGAGCGTGTGCTGGTTCTAAGCCCTCGATTCACTCCGTCTCTAACGCCCCGCAGACGCAGAGGGGCAGGCCCTGTACTCGCCGGACGCCCAAGGCTCAGCGAGGCTATGCGAACCCTCGCCCCCGAGGTCACACCAGGAGTGAGCAGCAGAGAGAGACGTCGCCACTCATGCCAAGTGGAACCAGGAGTGGGCTCTGCCTTTAAGGTTACCTACGGACCTAGAACCAGAGCCTGGAACGCCCTAGGCACGTGCTGGCGCTCGGTCTCTCTTTGTTGAATGATAGCAGGGAACACAAAGCTCTTGGATGTGCCAGATGCGGTTCTAAGCGCTTCACCCGTATTAGCTCGTTTAATCCCCTGAAACAACTCTTGCGGTTGCTGTTCTGTGCTGTTCGTGTATTGTGGGCCGTTATTAACGTTTCTATTTAATAGCTGAGGAAACTGAAGCACAGAAAAGTTAAGTAACATGTCCAAGCTCACACTGAAAGACTGGCTATTCCATCAGCCATGCAAGACGCAAGGTCAAGTCAAGGTCTAACCTGGAGGCATTGGCATCCTAGGGAGGACTGAGCCGGGACTTAGACGAGCGCCCCCGTGTGGAACGGAGGGGCAGCGCCACACGCGAGGTCGTACGAGAACTGCTCGGCGGGTGTTCAAGGTCAGAGAGGGCAATCGATGAAAGAGCGTCTGCGTGGAGCCCCGAGCAGGAGGAGGGCCAGCTCGGTGTCTGAGCAACGGGAGGGGGGCAGCTGAGGCTTCTGGAAGGCACCGAGAGTCCGGGCCCGGCAGGGGAGACCCCACTCCTCAGCGCTCAGCTCTGGACCTGGCGCTCGGTGGCCCCTGCGGGGGCCTTGCCTGCAGCGAGGGCGGGGACCACTGAGAGCTCTGCTCTGCTGGAGCCCTGGGTCTCCTGCCCCCGGCTCCGCATCACTGCCTGGCAGAGCCCGGGCCCAGAGACCGGCGCAGGATGAGGACCCCAACTGCCCTCCATCACAACCCTGTCTCAGACTGGGTGTGGGTCGCGGCTCCCCATCAGGGGCTCTGCCTTCCAGAAAGTGAGCCTGAGGGGCGAGGGGGAGTCCCTACACTGGAGCGGGGCAGGGGGTTGTGTTTCCAACCTGACAGACCCTGAATGACTTTCCTGTGCCTATGCTGGGGACTTCTATGCGGGATCTCATGAAACCCCCGGTGCATCCTCCGATTGTCTGTCCATCCATCATCCCTCCATCCATCCATCCGCCCACCAGTTCATCCATCCGTCCATCCAACTATCCATCGACTCGTCCGTTCAAACATCCCTCATCCGTTTGTCCACGCACCCTACTGTTCTGCGTTGAGTGTCCACATGTTCCCCTCAACGGCAGGTAGAGACATCAGCAAGCAAGACAGGCATTATCTCTGCCCTCACGGACCTCACTTTCTAGTGTTCCAGACAGGCTTGGAACTAACTACCTAAATGTGTGTTTCATTAACACGTATTTGTATTAGTGACCCCACAGACTTTGTGACCCCATGGACTGTAGCCCACCAGGCTCCTCTGTCCATGGGATTTCCCAGGCAAGAATACTGGAGTGGGTTACCATTTCCTTCTCCAGGGGATCTTCCCGACGCAGGGATCAAACCTGGGTCTCCCACACTGCAGGCAGATTCTTTACCATCTGAGCCACCAGGGAGGCCCACTTAACTGTGTGATGAAAAAGAGAGATATATGTGTACACACAGCTGATTCCTTTTGCCGTGCAGTAGAAGCTAACACACCATGTGAAGCAACTGCTCCAATAAAACCTAATGTAAAAATTTTAAAACCCGTGTGATGAACTTCATGAGGCATCTGGGGCAGTCCTAGAGTGGACCTCGGGAGGACCCGAGCAAGCTGCAGGGGAATGTCAGGAACGGCTTTCTGAGGAAGGGACGTGAACGCAGAGGCCAGAAGACGGGCAGGGCTTGGCAGATGAGGTGGGCGGGGAAGGGGGATGGAGGGGCTCCAGGCAAAGGGAACTAGAGCGTAAAAGACCTGGGAGAGCAGGGGGTGAGGGTCATTAAAGAGATGGGGGGAGCCCCGGGGAGAGAGAAGCAGTGACTCAAGGCGCAGAAGGGCTGCAGGCGGGGGTCTGGCCGTGATCCCCTGGCTCACGTTAAAGAGTTCCTCTTTTCCCCAAGAACAGCGGCAGTCACCGGAGAAAGTCACAGGAGCGTGACGATGGAGGACGGTTAGTCTGCACTTTCGGCCCCACCAAGCAGAGAACAGGAAGAGGACGGCTTAGTGTGGGGATGGGCAGACTAGTTTCGGAGCTACTGCATTAGTGTCAGATGAGAAACGCCAGTGGCTTGCTCGAGCTAGGGAAATAGAGAGAGATGAACAGTCTTGGAATCGATTCAGGAGGTGTTAGGCGTGGAACATGGTGTCCGATCGCACCTGGAGAGGGAGGGAGAGGCATGCAGATAATTCTCGAATTTCCAGCCGCTAGCAATGCCAGGGTCCTTCAATAAGCAAGCAACCAGGAGAAGCCGAGAGGGGACCACATGAGTCTAGTCTGAGTTTAATTTGCCTGAGAGACATCCAAAGAGCGAAGCTGGGTAAAGGGCTGAACATCAGTTCTGTAGAAAAGCCCCTGGGTGGGGGCACCACCACTCCCAGTTTAAACACAAGGAGCTGGCCTCAGAGAGGTCAACTATGTGCCCAGGAACTGGGCCAGTCCCAGTTCTTCGGGGAGAGCGGCCCCGTGAAACCCCAGATCCCACACTTCCTGCCTGAGCCAGCGTCCCTTCCGGTCTTGGCTCTGGTGGGTCCAGCGGGCCAGCCCTCATCAGCTCACGGACAGCCCTTGGCTGAAGCAGTGTCGTTGCCGAGGGGCAGAGGGAACAGCCGGGGAGACGGCGCGTGGACCAGGGCGCGTGGACCAGGGCGTGTGGCCCAGGGCACATGGACCAGGGTGCGTGCACCGGGGCGCGTGGATCAGGGCACGTGGACCAGGGTGCGTGCACCGGGCGCGTGGATCAGGGCACGTGGATCGGGGCGCGTGCACCAGGGCGCGTGGACCAGGGCGCGTGCACCGGGGCACGTGGCCCTGATGCTGGGACCCCTCCCGGCCGGCTCGCCACACTCCTGGCCCTCGCTTCAGCCTCAGGTCTCTGGATGCCGAGCCTGGCCTCTGGGCCCTGCTGTGCCCTCCACCAGGAATGCCTCCCCCTGTGTCTTTATCTGCCATCTACCTCTCCCCAGCCCCTCATATTTCTGGTAAACTGCCCAAGCCTGCATCTCCATCAAGAAACTCTCCTATGTCTCCATCAAGAAAACCAGACAAACCCCTTTGCACTCCTGGCCCCCAGTAACCGCTGTCTGCTTGTCCAGACCTCCGCCTTCACCAGCTCCCGCTCCGCAGGTGTGAGTGCCTCCCGCCGCTCAAGAAATGTGTTTTTTGTTGAGGGGAATGTAAACAGGTGCAGTCACTTCGGAAAACAGTATGGAGATCTCTCGAAGTCTAAAAATAGAACTACCATATAACCCAGCAATTCCACTGCTGGGTATATATCTGAAAAAACAAAAACTAAAAACTGATTCAAAAAGATAAATGCCCACAAAGTTCACAGCATTATTTACAATTAGCAAGATACAGAAGTAACCTAAGGGCCCATCCACAAATGAACGGATAAGGAAAGTGTGAACACACACCCACGCACACACCATGGAATACCACTCAGCCACAAAAAGGACAAAATGTTGCCATTTGCAGCAACACAGAGGACTGCAGAGGAAGACAAGCGCTGCAGGACAGATGCTGCTTAAGCGTGGAATCTGAAACATACAGCAAGCCTGCGAATATCACAAGAAAAAGCAGCAGACTCACAGATGCAGAAAACAAACGCGTTATCAGTGGGGAGGGCTGGGAGGGGAGCCACAGGGGTGGGGGAGGGGAGGTACAAACTAGCGCGTGTAAGACAGGCTCGAGGATGTATTGTTCAACATGGGGAATACGGCCATTATTTTGTAATTTGTAATAATACATAGCTCACATTTGTGATAGATGGAAAGTAAGTTAAAAAAATATATTAAAAATTAAAGAAATAAATGGCATAAAAAAAAAATTGTTTTGACTGCAAAATTTTACAAACGAATTGCAGCCAGAATTCCTCACTGCCCAAGCAGGCCTGATGTGCACTCAGCATTGGTGCGGGCTGGCTGAGAGGTGGGAGAGGATGGCGGTAAGACCCCAGGCTTGGCCTCAGCCCACCCTGCCTGGACCTCAGCCCTGCTCCAAGTCATTCTCTCCATGGCCTTGGCAAGTCACCTCCCTTCTCAGATCTCCTGTTTCCTCATCTGCAAAAAGCAGCTCATAATGATGGCCCTCACAGCTTATATTTGAGGATTAAACAAATTCACGTGTACGGGGGTCACAGCAGAGGACCCTGCCCAAGGTGTCCACGCCCACAGCCTGTGAATGTCAGCACCATAACTATCGCTAGTTCCACATGAGTCACCTTTCTACGTAAAAGACGACCTCCGATAGCCTCGGGCGGCGGGGGGGCGGTGAGTCAAATCTCTAAAGGTGGAATCGTGGTAAGGGAGGACCAGCCAGGCGGGGATGGAAGATAGGAAAGCCTGAAACAGAGATAGTTTCTTTGTTAAAAAAATCGTTGGGCCATGTTCATGAGAAAGCAGATGCATGAGAATAGGTTTATCAAGGTGGTTTTCAGTTCCACTGCAATTTAAAATAAATAAGTTAATTTAATGTTTATAGATGAGCTATGCCTTATTAGGGACACGGTGAGCTGAGGAAACTTGGCCAAGGCGAGTGTGAGAATCTGGCCCCGCCCGTGAGAGTAATCACAGCGGTGCTTCAGTGCGCTGTCCTGCCCAATGACGCTTTCATTCTGTCTAATTTATTAGTTTATTAGCTTTATGGTGAACATAGAAAGTTACATCACGACATGGGCCTAATTTGATCAGAGCCAAATTTTCATGTCTTCCCGAGGTGGCCTTAATAAAGGAAGAGACACCTGCTTTGAAATTGTTTCCAAGTTTTCAAGAAAGGCTCAGGGCAGAGTTCCAGGACTCTGGGTCTTGGGGCTGCAGGCTAAAAAGGCAATAAAGGACAGTGGTCCAGAGTACAGACTGTCTGGTCTCAAATACCAGCTTCTCTGCTTTCTTGCTATGTGGCCTCAAGTCCTTAGCCTATCCAGGGCTCAGTTTTCTCACCTGTAAAATGGGAGCAATAATAATGCCTGCCTAGATTGCTTGCCACTGTCTCCCCAGGGCCCAGCACCGCGCCTGGCTTGCCACAGGCGTTTGACAGATACTGCTGGATGAAAGTGGCAGAGACCAACACCCCTGTGAGGTGCTGAGCACACAGTCACCACTACCCCCTCTCTCGTGCACACCGTGCCAGCGCTAACTCATTTAACCCGCACCAACACTCTGAAGGATGGGCGCCACTGTCATCATCCCCATTTTGGAGGTGGGAAAGCTGAGGGACAGACAGGTAGTGATTTGCGGAGGGTCCCACCACCGGTAAGTGGCAGCTCCGGGGGCCTCCATCATGGCACCTTCTGTCTTAAGCGGTCCTTATGTGTAGCTTTATTGTTCCCAACAAAGGTCCACGTGACATCTTGATTTCAGATGTCTAGCCTCTAGAATTATGTGAGAATTGACTTCTGATTTTTCAAGACATCCAGTTAGTAGTATTTTGTTACAGTAACTTGAGCAAACCCATATGGGCAGCCTCAGTCCAGCTGAACGTTTGCCTTCCTGAAGCGCCTCACGGATACCCGAAAAGAAATGACCACTCAAGGTATGAGTGCCTTCACTTGTCACTGTGAAAAATTTGAGACAGCTCCCCTCAATACCCCTCTGTGGGAGGATGGATGAATGAACACACTGACCCAGCCGTGGAGTGCTACGCAGCAATGAAAAGCGACGGCTTGTTGCCATGTGCCGCCACAGAGACAGACCGCCCAGATGCGCTGAGAGAAACAAGCCAGACGCACAAAGCAGGATTCCACTTGTGTGCAGAGCAAAGACGAGAAAAGCTGGTCTAAGTCGGTTTAGAAGTCAGAATCACGTTTTCCTCTTGTGGAAAGAAACCTCAAGGGATGCTGGAAATGCTTTATATCCTGATCTGGGTGGTGGTGGGCAGCAGGGTGAATACCTGTGTAACAGTTCCCTAAGCTAGAGATGAGATGAAGCCCTTTCCTGTGCGTGTGCTATGAACGCGAAAGTGTCAGTCACTCGGTAGAGTCCGACTTTTTGTGACCCCATGGACTGCTGTGTCCATGGAAATCTCCAGGCAAGAGTGCTGGAGTGGGTTGCCATTCCCTTCTCCGGGGATCTTCCCAACCCTGGATCGAACCCCAGCCTCCTGCCTGTATGTTGGACCCTGATGTAAAAGGGCAGTAAGTGGCCGGTGACCCCTCCCGGGGGAGAGCCTCAGAAGCCACGCAGAGGCACCTGGAGTTGGCTGTCTTGGTCTCCAAGAGGCGGGGAGTGTGGAGCAGCGAGGGTGGATGAGTTTGAGTAGCAGAGGAGGCCATGCAGATGTGAGTAGGCTAGGGGCGCATTTACTGGCATCTAAAGAGGCTTTACGATGAGTCCAGGAGATGCCCCCACCCCGCCGTCCAGCAGCAGCTGGAGCAGCTGGTGGGGACTCATCTGCCCCTCCCACCCCAGATCTCCCAAGCTGACGTCACAGCCTTGGAGAGCCGGGGAGAATCAGCGGGGCAGCTGATGGCGCAGACAGCCCAGGCCGCCTCTCCTCCCCGCCAGCTCGCTCTGCCGAGCCCTGCTCTGCTCTAGTCCCATCAGCTCCATCCCCCCCGGGCCACCCTGGGATTTCCCTGCTAGACCTCAGCACCTCCAGGCCCTCGTGGCCGGTCTGCCTCACATCGAGGAGGCAAAGGCTGGCTTTCAGCAGCCAGTCAGAGGCAGTGACGAGAACGGCCGCCTGGGGTGGAACCAGGCGCCACGGAAGAGTGCGGCACCGGGGCTCAGAGAGGCAGAGTGCTCCGCGCAAGCTCCCACAGCTCCACGGAGCAGGCCTGGGCCCCCGACTCCAGTCCGCCTGACTGCAGACTCCCCAGGCTCCGGCAACAAACAGGGAATGAACTTCCAGGCCCCGTCGTGACTGGAGGGGGCGAGGCCCAGTGAGGGACAGGCGCTCTGGCTGCAGACTGCTCGGCTCAAGTCCTGGCTCTGCCCTTGCCACACATGTAACCTGGGGTAAGGAATCGAATCACTTGGCCCCTCAGTTTTCCCATCTGTAAAATGAGACTAATAGCGGTTATCTCCTCCGCAGTTGGGGGTTTTCACTTGGCACATAGTAAGCCCCAGACAAACGTTTGCTGTAATAACGAGCTGGGGTTATTACCACTGGCAGCCACAAAGATGAAAGCAAAAGGTTACATTTCTGCTTGGGATCCCTTTGAGGGCATCAGACACCCAGAGAGACCCCGTGCGGGCACCTCCTGCCCTTTCTCGGTGCCCCTAGAGGGGAGAAGCAGGGGGAAGCAGAGCCCAGATCCCGCTCAGCCGCAGCCCCTCCCCTGCAGCAGTGCGAGTGTGAGTGAGTGTGAGCCAGTGTGAGCGTGCACAGCAGGCGCCAGCGGATCCTGCGAGGACAGCTCTGGGCAGCGTTCCCGAGCGCGTGGGCCCGAGCCCTGGCCACTCCCAGCTGCCGCTTAAAGTCCTGGGTCCGTCCCTGCAGGCGGCACGGGTCCTGGGATTGGGTTTGGACCCTGCTTGTCCCATAGACCTCTTAGGGTCATCTGGGGCATCCCTCTGCCTTCCCACCACACTCACATCAAGCCAGAAAATGGGGGCTCATGCCCCTGGGGGAAGTGTGAAACAGGGCGTCGAGGGTGGAGGGCAGGGCTCTGGGTGGCCAGGTTGGTCTGCTCAGTGAGGATGGCAGCAGGGCAAAGCACACACATGGGGGCACTGGGTCCTGGCCTCTGACCCCACAGGGAAGAGCTCCCAAAGCGAGCACCACGGCCCCAGCCCCAGGAGGCCCTCATACGCCCACGCTGCGACCTGGGCATGTGGACTCCCGGGCATGGGAAGGCCCCACCTGCCTGCCCTGGACCCCACGGTCCACCCCAGAGCTTGCCCACTGCACTGCAGCCCTCTGTCTTTAAAAAGCAGCATCGTCTTTCGATGCTATTGCAGTCGGTGCTGTTTATTCATTTGTAAACTATTTTCTTGGCTGCGCAGCATGTGGGATCTTAGTCTCCTGACTAGGGGTCAAACCGGTGCCCCTTGCATGGGAAGCAGGAAGTCGGAGCCACTAAAACGCCAGGGAAGTCCCTGCAACTGTCTCTTCACGTGTCTCAGGGCCTCTGTTCCCGCACCTGTAAGATGGGACGGGGGCTCAGTTTACCTCACAGGATGCTGTGGGGCTGAAAGGGCACAGTGCGAGAAAAATGTTTAAAAAGTGAACGTCACTCAGTCGTGTCCGACTCTTTGCGGCCCTGTGGACTATACACAGTCCATGGGATTCTCCAGGCCAGAATACTGGAGTGGGTAGCCTTTCTCTCCTCCAGGGGATCTTCCCAACCCAGGGATCAAACCCAGGTCTCCCGCATTGCAGGCAGATTCTTTACCAGCTGAGCCACCAGGGAAGCTCAAGAATACTGGATTGGGTAGCCTATCCCTTCTCCAGGGGATCTTCTCGACCCAGGAATTGAACCGGGGTCTCCCGTGTTGCAGGCAGATTCTTTACCAGCTGAGCCACCAGGGAACCCCTTAAACCATGTTGGTGCTCAGCAAACAGCCCTCCCTTTGGAAGAGGTGAGGGATACTTTTTCTGGGATCATGTCATCCTGCTCTTCTTAACGTGGCACCTGGCTCATCCGAGGGGCTCAGAAATGACGTAAGCGTTCCTACCACCCCACAAGGCTGTGAGCCCTCGGGCGAATCACTTACCCTCTCTGCGTTCCATCTTTGCAGCCACCACTGGGGGTAGTAAGAGCCACGACGCAGCGGGGATTCAGGAGTCAGTGTGGGTAAAGCGCTTCCCGCAGGGCATGGCGCAGACTACGGGCCTGATAAACCCTGCGGTTGGCATTTTTGTTAGTTCTCAGATCCCAGGGCTCTGTCTATAGCATCGCTCTCGTGGGGGAAGCAAAAATCCAGGGAAGTTAAATTAAAGTGCTCGAAAGCCCCTGGCAGGGTTGCTGAGCAGGGGGGAGAGTTATGACCGGCTTTAGTCCCATGGCCCCCACAAAACACTCACGATGCCCAGGAACATTCACCTAGCAGGGGAAGGGAGAGGAAAAAAAAGACCCGCCCGAACAAATGCCCTGTCAAGGAAGGAAATATGTAATCAATTAACTGAGCCTCCCCAAACCTCTCCAAATAATAATTAGGAGTGTCAGCCCAGCTCACGAGGAAATTGCCATAGCGTGGACTAGCTGCGCTCCCTGGAGAATCCAAACGTGAATACACAGAACCCAGTGGGCACTGGGCTGGTTCCCGTGTTGTACCCTCTGGGCATCTGTCCCCCGGTCCCTAGCCCAGGCCCGTCGCCTGTTCCCCTGTTAGGCAGGGGACACGGAGTGGGCAGCGTTATGGCCAGGAAGGGCCTCAGGGGAAAAAAGGGGGTGGAGGCCCTGGGAAGCTGAGTGACTGGCCAAGCCACATCACAACTTCGCTGCAGACTCAGGACTACACCCCTGGGCTCTGGCCTCGATGCTGGGCAGACGGATAGCAGCCAACGCTGTGAAAAGCAACCAGGAGCAAAGGGAGAAGAGGGAGAGGGGTCAGGATGGGGGCTCCTTCCGCCGAGGATGGAAGGCATTGGAAGCTGGGAAGGACGCTGGTCATCAGAAGCAGCCTCTCCATAGCAGATAGCTCATGGGCTGTGTGGTCTTCACCCAGCTTCTCTGGCTGCCTCTCTGCTTCATGTGAAATGAGAAAAGCGCTCCGCAGCCGTATGTGGTGTAATGTGGTACAGCTCCATCATCGCAGTCCATGTCATTTGGTTTGGAGGTGACTTTGTGGCTCAGCTGGTAAAGAATCTGCTTGCAATGCTGGAAACCTGGGTTCGATCCCTGGGTTGGAAAGATCCCCTGGAGAAGGGAATGGCTACCCATTCCAGAATTCTGGCCTGGAGAATTCCATGGACTCTATAGTTCACGGGACTGCAAAGAGTCAGACACGACTGATCGACTTTCACTTCCGTTTGGAGGTGACAGGTGCCAATTTTGCACAAAAGGCTCACGGCCCACTGACGTTTTCTCCTTCGTGTCTACCAGTGGCAAGTTTTAGGTGACTCCTTCCCCTGCACTAAGACTAGCTTCGCAGCAAGCTAGTGGTCCAGCCGGGAGTCACTCCTCCCCACACTCACTTTCATTCGTCCACTGATGAAATGCATGCTCATGTCTCCTGCCTGCTCCCAGCCAAGCTCTCCCAGGACCCTTAGGCTCAGCAAGGCTCCCCTCTACCATTCACTCCACCCAGTCCTCACCTCCTGAAACAATCACCTTCTGAGGCCAAGAAGATTCTCCCAGAACCTGGGAACTTCATTAGACCGCAGTAATATATTAAAGAGGAGCTTTGACTCACCCGGAGCCAATTCTAGTGAAGAAATACCGTGGTGACAAAGACTTCGTTCTGAACTGTTTACTAAATTAAGCCTTTCCTGGACGTTTTTGGCTTTCAATTTTTTTAATACCAGCAATAAAGTAGTTGTGTAATTAGTCATAAAGCTGACATTCGGGTTGCTGATTTTTTCTTAGTTAGAAGAAAGAGGATAATATGTGTGTGAGTGTCCGTGTGTGTGGGTACGTGTGTGTGCAGATTTCTAGCAGCTCTGGTTCTCTGACTGCAGATATAGTATTTGTCATCTCAGCCGCTCTGTCCATGGGCTGCGGGTCGGGGGGAGCTGCCCTGAGCTCTGTGGTGTGGAAATGACTCCCTTTGGGCGTCAGAGGTTGAATTCTGGCTTCGCAGCTGACGCGCTCTGTGGCCTTAGGGACCCCATCCACAGTCTCTGATCTCGGTTTTCTCATCTGGAGAATGAGGAGGTCGGTTGGGAGTGGTGCCTAGCTCCCGCAGACCTGTCCCGACCCTGGGAGGCGACAGTGACTTGGACCAGTGTCTGTGTCGGCGGCTTCCGTGGTGACGTCTGTGGGCCAGACCCCGCGCCCCGTGCTGCGTCTTCAGTGACCCCTTGCCGTCTCTGCCCTGGTGTCTAACAGACATGTCTGCTGTGCGTGTCAGTCACTCAGTGGTGCCTGACTCTTTGCGACCCCATGGACTGTAGCCTCTGGGCTCCCCTGTCCATGGGATTCTCCAGGCGAGAGTCCTGGAGTTGCCCTGCCCTCCTCCAGGGGACCTTCCCGACACAGGGATCGAACCCGGCTCTCCTGCACTGCAGGCAGATTCTTTACCATCTCAGCCACAGGGAAGTCGTAACAGACGTGTCTAACCTGGTCCAGTCAGAACTGAATTTTGCACCCAACACACAGCCCTAGCTGGTCTGCCTGTCCTCACACTGCAGGAAGGAGCCCCTTCACTGAAAAGCGGGGTCTTGGCCCCAGACGCCAGCGCCAGCTCCTCTCTTGCGATGTCCCCCCACTTCCTGCTCACTCTTCGCCTGTCCCCTCCTCCCACCCCCACCCCAGCCAACTCATCACCTCTCCTCCTGGGTCTCCCAGCCTCCGCTTTCACGACCTCGCCAATAGCTAAGGCGAATCTTTCAACAACAGACATAGAGGCAAGATCAAACTCGAGGGCTCCTCATGGCCTCCAGTGTACAATTCAAACTCTCGTGACCCAGAATGTTCCACAGCAGTGGACGAGGTTCTCACCCGCCTTGTTCACCCTGCCTTGTTCTCAGACCTGCCTGCCTGTTGGAATCACCTCAGGGGCTTTGAACAACTGAGGCCCGGGTTGTGTCGCACCCCAACACCTCCCCCGCCCCAGCCCATAGAGCTCTGCCTTGACCAGCGGGGCGTGGCCTGGGCATCAGGAGTGTGTCAGGTCCCCGATGTTCTTGACGTGGACCATGGATGCCAGCACTGGCCTCATCTGGGGGGTGATCGGAACCATGGGCTCTAAGCCCCACCCCCGGGCCCGCAGGATGAGATCTGCTTTGGAACAAGCGACAGCTGGGCAAGCTCAGGTTCCAGAGGTTGCTCCTAAGATGGGGCCGCTGCCGACTCCTCCCCGGTCTCCCAGCTCGTCGTGGGGCTCGTCAACCCCAGCCTCTCTGGGGTCGCTTCCACTCTCCTTGTCACGCAGAGCTTGCTCCCAGCCCAGGCCCTTGTTTTCCCCTCTGCTGGAGTCCTCACTCCCTGGCCTTGGCGTAGCTGCTTCCTCTTGCCATCCAGGCCTCCAAGAGCACCCTGTCACCCTGTGCTTCTGGCAAGATCCCAGGGATGTCAGCTCCACGGGGACGAGGTTCTCACCCGCCTTGTTCACCCTTGTCCCCCGAGGTCCTCAGTTAAGAAACATTGTTAAATGGCGAATGAATACTTAGGGCAAGCCCTGACCGCGATACGTGCAACCCAGAACCGCATTTTGTCCACGTCCCGCCCCCGAGGGTGCCGCCTGATGCTGGGCTTGCAATTCCTCGGGGTTGATTCTGGATGAAGACACTGTCCTTGCCAAAGCCCGCCCTGTCCAGATTCTGGTGGCTCAGATGATGAAGAATCTGCCCACGATGCAGGAGACCTGGGTTCAGTCCCTGGGTTGGGAAAACCCCCTGAGGAAGGGACTAGCTAGACTCTGGTGCTCTTGCCTGGAGAATCCCATGGACAGAGGAGCCCGGTGGGCTACAGTCCAGGGGGTCACAGGCAGACATGGCTGAGTGACTTTCACTCCCCCCACTCTCTTACCCACTCTCCCCCACCCCTCCCCTGGCCCAGGCCCCATTGGCAGAGGGGCTCAGCCCCAGTGCCTGGGGAGTCCCCCAGAGGGGGAAAGTTCTTCAAGGCAGGGATGCTCTCCCAGCTCTTGGGATAGTCACTTCCCTTCTCCGGGCTGAGCTTGGTCCCCATAGAGAGGGTCTGAGATCTATACTCCATAGGGTTCAAGATAATGATGGATGGGAAAGTTGTGCTGACCTTTTGAAATAATTCCACATTTAGATAACCTGTCAGCTTCCCTGGTGGCTCAGACGGTAAAGTGTCCACCTGCAATGCAGGAGACCCAGGTTTGATTCCTGGGTCTGGAAAATCCCCTGGAGAAGGGCATGGTGACCCATTCCAGTATTCTTGCCTGGAGAATCCTGTGGACAGAGGAGCCTGGTGGGCTACAGTCCATGGGGTCGCAGAGTCGGACATGACTGAGCAACTTCACTTCACCTCACTTCATCAATTTAACAGATCTCTATTGAGACCTTGTGTTGGACACTGAGGTCTTAGAGGTGAAGAAAGGAAGTTCCTTGTCTTGAGGGACAAGACCCATCCTCGCTGATTGGGGGTGGGGCGGGGGCGGGGGGCAGCAGGCCCCCTCCTTGCAATACCCCAGTGTATCACCAGAGGGCAGCAGACAGCTGTGCAAGCACCTCCCTCCCCAGGAGGGAACCTGGTGAGAAGGGTGCGTTCTGGGGGTCCCAGGGGTGTCTAGTGGGCCGGGGACAAACACAGAATGAGGGCAGGTCCGCGCAGCACACTGATCTGTGCCAACTGCGGGCTCAACAGAGTACACGCACCTCGGTCGCTGCACCTAAGGTCTCCACTAATCCAAGATCCAATCCCAGGTAAGCACCCCTGATCTGCACCCCCAGGTGGGTGGGGACCCACCGGAGCCTTGGGACCCAGGGTCTGTGCTGCTGGGAGATTCTGGGGCCCCAGAGGGGCTCCAAGCCAAGAGAGGCAAGAACGTGCAGGGGGAGGAGAGGGACATGTGTTGGCCTGCGTGCGTACCCCTGTACCTCTGCGTGCAGAGGATGGGAGGGCAAGGCCCCGCGCGGGGGAGAGGGTATTCGGGGAGCTGAAGTAAAGAAGAGGAGGTCACGCTAAGAAAGGAAAGCCACGGAAGCAGAAAAAAAAGACGGAAATTCAAGAAACAAGATCAGCCTTTCCTGGTGAGAAGTGGAGGGGGTGGGAACGGCCCTTCGCAGCCTCCTTAGCTCCACCGTGTGCTAGCGACGCTGGCCCGCCCCGGCTGGGTCGGGAGGGCGGGTTTGTGTGAGCGGATGATTGCCACCTGGGCTGAGAAGAGCTGACTGCCACGCACAGGCTGTTCCTGGAGAACCGTCGGTGGCATCGACTCTGTGCAGGGGCGACGGGGCCGGGGAGGGCTGGGTTTGCACAAAATGCTGGGCTTCAGAAAGGTGAAGAAGGCCAGACGCTGGAGGAGTGGAGGGGAGACCCGTGTCAGCACCAGGAGCAGTGGCGGGGTGGCGGGGGGGAAGCAGGGCGGGGTGGGGCGCTGTCACGCTCAGCGGGGATGCGGGCACAGCAGCTGAAGCGTGTTCGCCTAAATGGATTTCCCAGCAGCTCCACGGAACTGATGCCGCCGGCGGAGGCAGCTGAGGAGAACTGGGAGTCGCACTTCCGAGGCCAGGATCGGGCGTCAGCCGGTCTCCTCGGCCAGGGTGTCGAGGGGCCAGGAACTGCCAGGCTGCGTCTGTTTTCAAGGTGATGACTAACGCTGGCAGTTTCCTACCTGGAGGCATCGAGCGGCTGGGACCGCAGATCTGCTGTGTGCCAGCGTGCGTGTGTGACCTCACGCGTGTGCATGTCGGGATGAAGACACAGGTCACCCACCCTCACTAAGTCTCCTGAACCCCCAGCGCCTGCCAGGGGGCCTGGCACAGGCTGGTCGCTCATAACCGAGCCTGTGCTTGACGGCCTAGAGGCCTACGGTGGCTCCAGGGCCCCCGTGAATGCCACAGCGTGGGTGGGAACTCAAGCTTCCCCATGGCACAAGCTGTGTGACCTTGGACAAATGACCTTGCACCTCTCTCTGTTCTTTGGTGTCATCATCCATACAAACAGGATCCGGTGAGCCCGAGATCTGCACTCGAGACGGTTGCAGTGGTTAAACATGATGATGGATGGGAAAAAAGTTTTTGCTGACTGTCTAAAATGATAATTCCATATCTGGATAACCTGTCAGCCTATTGATTCAGGAAACGTTTACTGAGGCCCTGGGCTCTCGTCCCAGCCCCTGTGTCAGGCGCTGAGGATCTAGAGACGAAAAAGGGAGCGGCCAGCTCTGAGAGACGGGACCCGGGAGGGGTGGCTGAGAGCGGGCATCTCTGAAGAGCGCTTCCCGTGGGCCTGACACAGAGGGTGGGGCCAGAACTCTGCTCTGACGGATGCTTTGAGGGTGGGAGGTCTGGGATGGGGTCCAGTGAAAGCTCTGGCTCAGGAAACATGGGTTACCTCCACCTTTGGGTAAATCCCGGGAAGCTATGGCAAGAATACCTTGTTCCTGGGCCCCACCCCCAGTCAAGGCCCCAGTGCCTGAGAAACTTCTGTTTTCAGCCTTCCGATGGACAGCTCGTGGGATTTGGGGGTGAGGACCCCTGAGGCTCTGGAAAGGCTGGTGCCTGGGAGGACACCCTGGACTGGGAGGTCACTGGCTGCTCCAGCTATTGTGTCATCTTTAATCCAAACAAGTCTCGGCCCTGAGGGCTTTAGGACACTGTTGCCCAAGGCTGCCAGCAGCAACTACAATTATCTGCACCAGCTAATTCTAAAGCTGCTTCTCCCGGAATTCTCTGGCCTCGTCTGCACATCGGAGCAGGTGGGAGGCGCTGTGTGCGTCAGAGCTTTCCAACCTGCTGCCAGCGTCTTTTACCTGGAAGACTTTTTAAAAGACTGCTTCCCCAGGCCTTGCTCCAGGCTGTTTGAATCAAATTCCATCTTGGTGGGGCCCAGGAATTGATATTTTTAAGCAACTCCCTAGGCAACCCCAATGCAGGTGGAGTGCTGATTGGCCCGTGGTGTAGACGCCGCCATCACCACCGAGGGTTTGTTGCATTCAGGCGAGGTAACCGGCAGCCTCTCCTTGGGCTGGGCTGAGAGGAGTGGACTCAGCTGAAAATTCCCTGGGAGGCGGGCTGCAGCCCCCCACTCCTAAAATAATCCCCAGGTTTGATTTGGGGACCCGGCTGCTCCTTGGGGCTGGAGACCTGGGGTGTTCAATTCTGATGAGGTTCAGAGGCAGCTGTTATGAAAAGAGTGTTGAAAGGGCTCAAGGTTCTCCTTGAAACATCACTCTGGCTCATTTGAATTCCTGGATGGGAGATTTCGGGGTAAGAGGGAGGCGTGGGTCTGCAGGTCAAGGACTGGACGTGACCCTGACGACTCTGAATGGGCAGGGTCTGAGTTCACCCACTCTCCCACTGCACAGTAGGGCAGCCCGTCACATAACAGGGATCCAGCGTGTGTTTGCTGAATGCTTGAATGAATGAAGAAATGAAGGACCATCTCCTGAACAAGCAGCGTGGGTTCTGAATGTCCTCGAGACAATGACGTGTGGTCCCCGATAACGCACAGAGGGAGGTGAGCTGTGGAATTCACTCTTGCAAATCACCAAGGGGCAAAGTGCACTTTTCTTGGTACCAACAGAGGAGGAGGATCTTGCCCAGCCTGCTGACAGCAGACACTACAGAAGGGACCCTGAACACTTCAAAGGGAAGCAAACCCCTCTCTTCTCTTCAGACCCAACAGTGACTGCGTCTATTTAAAAACCAGCTCTGTTTTTTCCTTGGAGCAGATTCCAGAGAGCTGAGACTTTGGAACCTCCATCTGCCCACCCAGAGAAGCCTCACTACGACATCAGCCCTCCCCTCCCTGCCTCTGGGCCTTTGCACACGCCGTGGCCTCCACCTGTGGCATCCTGGGCTCCTTTGTCTAAAAAACCTACATAGGCTTCAATGGCCGCTTGAAACGCCACCTTCTCCATGGTTCGCCCAGTCTCAGCATCTCTGATTCATCACATTACATCTGCACCCTCCCCGCGACGGCCGTCACCTGACCACCTGAATTGCTCGCTATTTATCTCCATGTTTTATCTCCCCTTTCCTTTCATCCCACAAATATTTATAGTTCCTCTCTAAATGCCAAGTAGGCTCTGGGGTCACTGAGATGAAAAGGAAGGAGCAGAGCCTCGAGGAGATTACAGGCTCGTGGGGGTGGGGGCGGGGGAGCAGGCTCTAAGCTCACAGAGGCGGAGGCTGCCTCGTGCCCGTCGCTGAGCACCGCGCCCCCACGTCCATGCCGGGGACGCTACAAATGCTCAATACAAGCTATCGAGGGGCTACGTGGACACATGCCTCTCTGAGTAATAAAGGAAGTGGCGTTTCTTCCGGCATCCTCAATCCTCCCGGCTCTTCTTGCATTTACCCGATGTCTCCCACGCCTCCCCCCAGCCCCGATAAATACAAATTAGGAGGTGTAGCTGTGCTCTCACACTCAGTGCCAAGCCCCCAGCTCTGCTCCACCTTCCCAGCTGTGCTCAACCTCCTGCGGCTTTGAGGGGCTGAGGAGGGGGCAGCTCTGGGACTGGCGCACGGCAACATGTTCACCGGGAATGCACATCAGACCCCAGGGAGAGGGCTGGCTCCCAGCCCCACCTCTGCCTCCTGGCCCCGGCCAGCCCAAGGCGGGGGTCCTGCTCCCTCTCCTAACTTAGCTAGGATTTGGAATTTCAGTCCTGAGACCTAGGAAGAGGCTGCTCTCTCCCTCCCCAGACTCCTCCACAGAAGGCGCTGTCTTTCTCTCCTGGAACCTCCAACTCACCCTCTGCCTGGCAACCAGCGTGAGCTTCCCACGACACACACCACGGGGGACCCTAACTTCCACTGGCTTCCAGGAAGCCGAGAAGAAAGGCCGGGGTGTCTCCACTCCTGAACTCTGGCCACGCTGGTCCTCTGGCAGCTCGCCAAGCTCTTTCTCGCCTCAGGACCTTTGCACTTGCCATGCCTTTGACCTGAGATGCCCTCCCAACCTCCACCCCATCTGTCTGGCTTCCTTTTACCCTACAGATCCCCGCTCGGGTGTCGTCTCCCGTGAGAAGCCCTGTAGCATGCTCCCGCCACACGTATTCCCTGACTCTCATCATCTCCGTCACCTTCCCTTATTGCCTTCACACAGTCATCGCCAACTGTAGATATTTTTCCTTGTTCTTTCAAACACATTTTTACCATCTGTCTCTTCTCACCCCCTGTATTGCAAGGCTCACCAGAGCAGATCTGATTATGTCTCGTTCACCATCTTATCCCCAGCACCATCCCTGACATGCAGCAATTGCTTGATTCCTTTGTGATAAATAAATGATGCCCGTGTTGGGGAAAGGTGCAGAAGCCCGAATTCCATCTTCCTAAGTTTATTCTACAGCAGGGAGAGCATCAGTGAAAGGCATCCACCCTGCCTTCCACCACTAACTCATCCACTCCACAATTACCTACAAACTGTGCAGGGAACGCTGGGCTGGGGGCTGGGGAGACAGCAGTGAAAACATCACCCCCAATCCCTGTCCTCATGGGACCTCCCGTCAAGTGAAGGAGGCACTTTGAATACCCAGTGTGGGGGCAGGGAGTTGGGGGGTGGGGTGAGGGTGGAAAGGCACTGGGGAGCTGCCCCAGCCTGAGCAGTCAGGAAGGGCTTCCTGGAGGAAGCAGCATTTCAGCTGAAACTGAAGGATGAGTAGGGCCTTGGCAAAGGGAGGTGGGCCAGGCATGGGAAGGGAACACTCTTGACCCCTTGAGTCTAGATTTCCGTCATGGACAAAAGAGGGCTGGTGAAGCCTGCTCAGTGTTCTTGGAGACACCCTGGGCTGATGGCATGGGACAGGGACCGCAGAGGGCTTCGGGAAATGGAGGGGGTGCCCTGTGGAGGGGGCGCAGGGGTAAGGAAGGTTCGCTGGGCTTCACCCGGACCTCCAAGGAGGTCACGACCGCCATCTGGGGACGGCCGTGCACTGCAGGGATTAACGTGCTTTGCCCACACAATCTCCCCGTTGGTAGGGGAGGCCATCCATCTGCCCGCCTGGGCCCGGCTGATGGGGCAGGTGAACAGGGCACAGGTGGGAGGGCGGTGGGTGTGCAGGAGGCCAGCAGGTGGGACTGTCGCCCACATCCTCTGTCCCCACTTAGTGGCCCCTGAGAGGCAGAATCGGAATCAAGGAGTTGACTGGGAGCTGATGGCTTATTTGGGAGGCTGGACCTAGAGTGGGGATGGAGGGGGAAGGGAGGTGACACAGATGCCGCTTGGAGCTTATTCCGGGGGGAAGCTGAGCCCCGGTCCAGCTGGGGAACACGTGGTCATTGGGGAAGACGCGTGGGAATAGCCGCCCCGAGGTGCAAGGGGGGTGGTGCTGCGTGCAACACTGCCCATCGGTCATCGGCCAGGCTGTCCTCAGATGTCCTGGCACTCGGGCTCCAACGTCTGCACACTTGCCTCGGCCCACCCCCGACGTCTCCTGCCCAGCCCACGGGTCTCGGCCCAGGGCCCCCATCCTGGGAGGCTCTGCCTGGCACCCCAGCACCTTACTCCTCTGACCCTGCAAGCGGCTCCCCCATCACAGGGCTGCCACTGGACTCACGTCTTTGTAAAGCTTGTCACGATACATTTATAGTCGTCTTGCTTCTCTTGCTTCCGCTCGGTCTTCCCCATGAGAGTGTAAAGGCCAACCTTTCTCGTTCCTTGCGTCTTGCCAGCTCTTAGTACGTGCTCAGTTAAATATCCCTTGGGCTTCCCTGCTGGCTCAGACGGTAAAGCGTCTGCCTACAATGAGGGAGACCCGGGTTCAATCCCTGGGTTGGGAAGATCTCCTGGAGAAGGAAATGGCAACTCACTCCAGTATTCCTGCCTGGAAAATCCCATGGATGGAGGAGGCTGATAGGCTACAGTCCATGGGGTCACAAAGAGCTGGACATGACTGAGTGACTTCACTTTCTTTCTTTCTTTTCTTTCAAGGGATAAATTGCTGTCAATTCCAAGCTGGAATTTCTGGGCTCTGAGGCTTTGAACTAGAAAGGCATGTGATAGATGGAATCTTGGGGTGGGGGGTGGTCCTGGGAGGGACAGTGACCTGCCCAAGAGATCATGAACTGAGGTCCGATACCTGCAGCCCCACCTGGCCCCCACCAGTGGCGAGAGAGCTCTGGGAGTCCCTAGGGCTCCCCTGGCCGCCCAGGAACTGCTCTCTGCCAACTCTGGTTCATCTTCCCAGCCTCCTCTGACCCCGCTCTCCCTGCTGGAGAGGAAGCGGCCCAGACAGCTGTGCAGCTGGGACTCTCTCTGGATGAGATGCATTAATTTGCAAATATCTTCATTTATATGTGAATGTGGAGCCCGTGCCCCTTGCCAGCCCCAGCAGCCCTGCAGGCTGAGGAGCGGATTCGCCTGCACAGCTGCTGGAGAGGGTCTGCTCCTTCCTCCCCTTCCCTGTGGCCCCCTGCCTGCTGTTCTCGGCCTGGGAGGCCCCGGTGCCTGAGGTCCTGGGAGAAGCCTGGGGAGGAAGCGAGCCCTGGCCACGACTGGGCTGTGTCTGCGACCCTGGACGGGTCTCCTCCCCTCGGGGCCTCAGTTTCCTCATTTGTGAAACAGGGAAGCCTGCATGGTGGAGGGCTAGGATGACACGGGTCGGGGCCTGACCAAGTTGATGCTGTTCCAGCTGGGGACCCTTGGGTGAGTCTCAAACTGAATTTTGACCTCATCTGTAAAATCAGGACCCTAGAAAATAATATAGCAACCATACCTGCCTGTGTTCAAGGTGTCGTCCGTGATGATTAAGGAAGAGAGTGCATGTAAGGAGGCTTTATGAGATTAAGAAAACGATGACAGCTTTTTATTTTAATGGTGAGGCAGAGGCTTTTCTCTAGGCACTAAGAGCAGATGTGCACGGCTCAGGGGCTGGGGCTGCACTTGCACGGATTACTAACTCGTGAGAGCCTGGTGGGGCCGCTGGGAGCTGCTTCCTGTTGTCATCCCCTTTCAGAGACCAGGAAGCTCGGGCACAGAGTTACCACTCCGAGAGATTACACTACAGCAAGGGGCTGGAGGAGCCGGGATTAGAACTCAGGCCATCAGACTTGAGTCTCACCAAATTCCGACAACTGTTTAAGGCAACGTCAGTGCCAACTTGGCGCTTGCCAAGGGCACTTGCCATCTGCCTCTGTGGGGACGGAATCCTGTGCAGCTGCAGCTGTTGACCTTTGACCTTCAGGGGAGTTCAGGGTGAATAGCAGGAGTGAGACACTTTGTGCTTCAGGTGGGGCAAGAAGTGAAGAACCCACCTGCCAGAGCAGGAGACGTGAGAGGCGTGGGCTCCAGCCCTGGGCTGAAGAGAGCCGCTGGGGGAGGAAGTGACGACCCACTCTAGTATTCTTGCCTGGAGAATCCCCTTGGACAGAGGAGCCTGGTGGGCTACAGTCCACCGGGTCGTAAAGAGTCGGATGCAGCTGAGCATTTGCACGTTCGTGCACTCTCACACACACACAGCACACACGTGTTCCAGGGTGTGGAACAGACCTTCAAATAGATATTTTCAGGAACTGATTTCATGAGTCCAGTCCTTGCACCTCCTCATATCTAGAAAAGCACTAAATCCCTTCATGGTGACGTCAGCCCCTTGTGACAAGCAGAGAACCTTCAGTAAGATAAGTGCTTGATTGCACCAACACCGCCTTCACCAGAATCACCTCCCCCTCCTCTCTGGCGCAGTCTCGCAGAGCTGCCTGAGATGCTGGTCTGCAGCCCCCACATTGCCCCGAGTAAGACTTAACTTGAAGCTTGTATACTGCGTCTCCTTTTTTAGGTCAACACCAACCATGTTAAGCCTGTTTGACACGTGAGGACACCGAGGCCGAGAGAGGCCAAGGTCCTTGAGGTCAAAGGTAGCTCAGCAGGGAAGCTGGGGTTTGAACCAGGCCTCTGGACGCCAGGGCTGCAATCTGGACGCATGAGATGGGGGCGGCAGGGGAGTTTGGACAGTCTCTTGGTTTCCTTCCTGGCTTGGAAACCAGAGGCAAGGAGTTACTCTGGAGCCCACGCTTCCAGGAGCAGGTGTGTGTGTGGGGGGGGTGGGGGGTGGGTGCGCGCGCGCATGCTCAGTTGTGTCCAGCTCTGACCCCATGGAGTATAGCCCGCCAGGCTCCTCTGTCTATGGAACTTCCCAGATAAGAACACTGGAGCGGGTTGCCATTTCCTCCTCCGGAGGATCTTCCCGACTCAGGGATCAAACAGGTGTCTCCAGCGTCGGCTGCACCGGCAGGCAGGTTCGTTGCCGCTGAGCCACGTGGGAAGTCAGGAGTGGGTGGGGGACTGACAGTGATGGGACGCAGGGGGCTCTGTTTTCAGAGGCCGTGGTAACCAGGCAGTGGGGACGCAGGGGCTTCGTTTTCAGAGGCCGTGGTAACCAGGCAGGGGGCCGCAGATGGGCTGCTTCCTGGGAGGCCTGGAGGAGACCCAGACGCTCACCTGTACAGTTATCTGTGCCTCCCAGAATATTTTCTTCTCCGAAATGAGTTGCCACATTTCCCTCTGCACTCTGACGGCAGCCTGCTTGTCTTGCCTGTGTGCATGCCAAGTTGCTTCAGTCGTGTCCGGCTCCCTGTGACCCCAGGGACTGTGCCCAGCAGGCTCCTCTGTCCAGGGGATTCTCCAGGAAAGAATGCTGGAGGGTGTTCCCATGCTTTAGGATTTAGACCTTCCCAATCCAGGGACCGACCCACGTCTCTTACAACTCCTGCATCGCCAGGTGGGTTCTTTACCACTAGTGCCACCCGGGAAGCCCAGCCTGCTTGTCTTGGGTGTGCTTAGAGACCCCAAGTTCTTTCTGGAGGTGGGCGCAGGAGAAATCATAAATAGATAGATGAAGGCATCTGTGTGGTGGCTTGCACGTCTTTCCAGAGTCTACATTCTCACCAGATTCCCCCAGTAAATGCTCAGTCTGAGCTCCTGACACGAAGCCCAAAGAGAAGCACCGAGAAAGGTCCTCCAGGGGAGCACGCCCACCTTCCGTTCTTACCTAAGCGGGCATGGGAGGACCACAGGCCTGATTCTCTCTGCAGACTGGCTCTGCCCTTGGCAATCTTCTTGTCCCACTTTCTGATTTTACCCACGGGGAAACTGAGGCCCAAAGGGCCAAGGAGGGTACTAGGGTCATCTGCTCAATTTGCGAATTTCACTGTACACCTGCTGTGTCGAGCCTCGTGTTGAGAGCTGAGGATACAAGGTGGTGGGGAGCCCTCTTCTTCCTTCTGAAAAGCCCGGGTGAGGAGAGTGGGGCCTTGTCCTCCTGGTGGGTCAGGAATAAGACATTAAGCAGGGATGCGGCAGGTACCCCGCGAAGCATAGCGCAAGTCAGCTTGCAGCATGCGCGTCAGGAGGCACCAGGCCTGCTGGGGCAAGCTTGTCCTCTAGCCGGGGAGCAGACTGCCGCTTCCTGCCTGGCCACCAGGCAAAGCCAACTCAACAGACATGAGTCTGAGCAAGCTCTGGGAGACAGGGAAGGACAGGGACGCCTGGCGTGCTGCCGTCCATGGGGTTGCCAAGCGCTGGACACAACTTAAGTGACAAACAGCAACCAGGCAAAGCATATGGCTATGTAGTGTGAGAAAGCATGCACGCATGTGTGCAAAAACGTGCACGCCCAGTGCTGAAGGCACTCTTCACTAACGCAGCGAGACCCCTCTGGCAGTGGGGGTGTACTGGAGGAGCCGCGGTCGTGGACTTTGGGGAAGGTCAGCTCTGCTGGGGCAAAGGGCCGTCTAAAGAAGGTGTCACACCCAAGGACCTGCTCGCTTGGGTTGTGAAGGCTGATGAGTTTACCAGGTGATCAAAGGGAATGGGACCCAGAGAATATAAAGCATCAGAGCACCCAAACAGGAATGGGGCTTTTTAGGGAGAGATGGGAGGGGAGTGCGGCCCGCCCACCTGGAACGCGGCAGGGCCTGGACTGGGATCCGCTACCTTAAAGTCTTCTAGAAAAGGGGGCAGGTGCAGAAAGACTAAGTATCCCCACCCTCAAGGGCTCTTCCTTCCCCGTCCTGGTGCTGCCTTGGACCTCGGGTCTGGTTGTCCAGGGTCTGTTTTCCTTCCCAAGTTTGAAGCCCTGGGAAACCACAGTGTGTCCCTCGGGCTTCTGAACTGGGTGGAGCCGGGCCAGCTCCCGTCTCTGGCATTCCTGGCTGTGTGGCCTTTGGTTACTCACTCACCCTCTCTGGACCTCAGTGTCTTCACCTGGAAACGGGGTTTGGAAAACCCCACCTCGCGGGACTGTTGGAGGAGCACCCGGGAGGCCAACGTGAAGGGTCCGCTCCCCGCGGCAGAGCGGCCCCCTGACCCCTGCCCTTCACCCTCCTCCAGGGGATGACCCCCCTCGGGAAGGGCCCCCCTTCTGCAGCAGAGCCCCAGCTCTGCGTTCCGAGCCCATGGAGGGTCCTCGCGAGACACCGCTCCCCGAGCCCGCAGGCGCCGCGGGCGGGTGTGAGAAGGCTGGAGAGGCGGCCCCCGGCCCCAGCCCCGGCCCCCGGCCCTTACCTGACCGTGGACTGGTACACCAAGTCCTCGCGCCGGCGGTAGCTCTCCATGTGGGAGAAGTTGGTGGAGAACATGGCATCGAAGGTGAAGATTTTCTGCTTGATGGTGCCGCCATCCGTCACCTGCAACGTGGCACAGAGGAGCCGGCTGAGCGCGCGGCCAGCCCCGCCCTTCCCGAGGCGGAGGGTGGCTCCTGGGACACTGCTGAGAGGCAGGCCGCCCCAGAGGACTCTCTGGGGGAGGTGTCCTGAGCATCGCTCTCACCCTCCCGGGTCGTCCGGCCCCACTTGACGGTGTGCAGGCTGGGGCTCTGAACTCAAGTCCCTCTCCGAGGCCCAGCAGTTAGCAGGAGCAGGGCCATCCTTCTCTCGGGCTCGTCCCAGGGCACCAGGTGAGGCCACTTCCGTGATCCCACTGATCGGCCTTGCCAAGGCAATGACCAAAGCTTGGGTTGCTGCCCTACCTGGGGCACAGACCGTAAATGTGCTTGGCCCAAAGCCATCCTTGCCCAAAGAGAGAGGAAAAGGGGGAACAGGCTGAACAGGAAGAGAGGAGAGGAACTGGGGTCGGGGAGCAGTCCCCCTGGGCCGAGATCTCATATGATTTCAAAATGCTAAACGGCAACAATTTCTGATAAATTCTACAAGGGGGAGAATAGCAAGGGAGTCCAGAGGCGGGGCAGCACCCAGCCTGGAGACAGAGTAATCCTGGAGGGCTTCCTGAAGGAAACAATGTCTCAGTCATCTTCTGAAGCAAGAGGGGGAGTCAGCCTGGCACCTGGAGGGAGGGCTCTTGAGGCGGAGAGGACACCAGCAGCAGAGGCCCTGGCGTGGGAAAGAACAACGTGTGCTCAGTAAAAGGAGCCTATTCAGAGTACCTGGGGCAGAGAGTAAGGGAAGCCAGTGAAATGAGAGCTTCATTAGGGAGGGCCTGGTAGGCAAAAGAACTCAGTGCTCCCGAGGGCCGAGGAGGCACAGAGTTTCAGCTTCTGTTTACAAGCTCCTTCTGATTGAAGGGACTTGTCTGGAGACAGGAACCTGGCGGAGCCTGGGAGGAACCCAGTCGACTGACGCCGGGGATGCAGAGAAGACGACACGGAGGGGGGCTTGCCTGCCTCCAGCTGCCCTTGGCACAGGCGAGGAGGGCGGGCATGAGGTCCCCATTTCACACGGGGACACGGAGGCCACAGAAGGCAGGGGCTCCCAGGAGGTGGCAATAAAGCCCCCGCTGGAAGACAGAGGCTGCTCGAGTGCCCAGCCGCTCACAGCTGATTAAAAGCCGGACCCCAGTGTGCCCTGATCCCGCCTCCTGCCTGCCCACACCCCACCCCCAGGACCGGGCTGCTCCCCGCTAATGAAAGTGTTACTCCACAAAGCAGCAAGGTATGTGTTGTCACTGTTTCAATTATTTATCTGTTTACCCGGCTGCAGTTTTCCGCTTGTCTCAGCAACTCTATTATAGACCGGGAGCTTGCAGCCTCTCACCACTCAGCTGGGCTCCGCGCTAACAGCCTGCGACGGGGAGGCCTCATGCCTGGTCCTGGAGAAGTGGAATTAACTCCCTGCGGCTCTGTGTGCTGGAGGAAGGAGAGGGGCTGGGAGGGTGGCGGCCAGGGAGGGGGCTTCTCCAAGGGGCTTCGGGGATGCGGGAGATGCTGAGAGCTGCCTGCCCAGCCTAGCCAAGGCAGCACTGGATCCTCCGCCTCCCTGGGGGGACCGGCCTCAGCACAGCTGGGCCACCCCAGGCACATCTGGGTCCCAGCTGGCTTGGACCACGTCTGTCTGCCCAAGGTTCTTGGGCTTCCGTGCAGCTCAGATAGTAAAGCATCTGCCTGCAATGCAGGAGACCTGGTTCAGTCCCTGGGTTGGAAAGATCCCCTGCGGGAGGGCATGGCAACCCACTCCAGTATTCTTGCCTGGAGAATCACCATGGACAGAGGAGCCTGGTGGGCTACAGCCCATGGGGTTGCAAAGAATCAGACATGACTGAGCAGCTAACACTTTAGAGAAGAGAGATTCAGTTCAATCCTGCCAGCATTTATTGAGTGCCAGCTGTGTGCCAGCCACAGGCAATGCCAGCATGGATCACCCTTCTGAGACTGCAAGTTCGTGAGAGTAGGAGTCCTCTGCCAGTGCCGGGGTCTCCAGGGAGCCCTGGCTGGCGAGGTTCAGAGTGACGGTAACACATTCGCGAGCTCCGGGACCCTGAGGGGGCGGCAGTGAGACTTGCCACTACAAGGCTTCCCCTTGCTGAGCTCACACCTCTGCGCCTCCTGCAGGCTCATCCACAGCTCATGCATCTCACTTGCTTCCTCGCTGGGGGATGCGCACTTTTTTGACCGTGCTTGCAGCATGGGGCTTCCCAGGTGGCGCTAGTGGTAAAGAACCTGCCTGCCAGGGCAGGAGGCGTAGAGACGCGGGTTTGATCCCTGGGTCGGGAAGATCCCCTGGAGGAGGGCATGGCAACCCCCTCCAGTCTTCCTGCCTGGAGAATCCCATGGGCAGAGGAGCCTGGCGGGCTGCAGTCCATGGGGCCACGAGGAGTCAGACAGGACTGAGCGACTAGCGCGCAGTGCACAGTGAGTCAGGAGGCGGGCTGTCCCATCCTCTGGTCTCTCCCCTCACCTCTCACCAGCTTCCCAAACGGGGAATCAAGACTGCGGAGGGAGAAGGGCAAAGTGCCTTTAACCAGAGCCCTGAGCTGGGAGACGGTTTCACTGCCTCCTCGCGGGGACGTCTGGCAATGTCAGGAGCCAGGCTTGGTTGTCACAACTTAGGGGCTGGGAAGCTGTAACCCTCCTACAAGGCACAGAACAACCGCCCCCCAACTCCACCACACACAAACACACACACAAAGAATTATCTGATCCAAGGCTGGGCAATCTGCCTGAAGCCCTTCGCTTTTCGTATAGCGGAATAGACCATAACCTCCCCATTTTGCAGATGAGGAAGAGGCAAGGCGATGCAGCTGAGGCCCCACACTGAGCTCTTGGCAGAGTGCTGGCTCCCAGATCAGGGTTCACATCCCACCTGCTAGGCTGCCAAGGGCTGTGAATGAACTAAACACCTCCCTGGCCTTCTCTTTACCCTCAGCGGCTGCCTCGTTAGGAGGGAAAGTGCCAGGAGCCAACGGAGGTGTGAGGAATTTTCTGCTAAAGTCGTGAAAGTGGAAGGCACCCCGCCCGTTTGACTTGCAGCCTTGCCCCCTTCAGGTGCTGCTGTTCCATCTAAAATGCGGCCGCCCTCATCGGCCCAATCTCAAATTTCACTCCTTTTTTTTATTATACAAAGGAGGGTAAAAAAAATCTGTCAGAAAAACTGCCTCCTCAAATTTATTCTCCGGGACTGAGGTTTTTATTGCTGGGAAAATACACCCACACCCCACATACACTCACAGGTACTCACACACACACACCCCAGATAAAACACCGGAGAATTATCTGAGTCGTAAATCTCCGTTTCAGGCCGAGGGACAGGGGAGTTTCAAGGACGCACGTAGTCTTCTTTTCCTTTGATTTACATCTTTTTCTCTGGGGCTGGGGCTGGCCACTGTGGTTACACTGGCCGCGGGCAGCTTGAGACAAGCACTCACCGCTTCCACCCAAGGCCTCCGCTGTCCCAGCTCCCTGCTGCTGACTCGCCAGTCTCCCTCAGCCTCAGGGAGGGTAAAGGAAAGTTACGGACTTGAAATTCATTCTCAGACTCTCTGTACCGTGGGAGATAGTGCAGCCCACGGCCAAGTGAGAGGCCAGAGCCAGGGAGACGGTGGCTGTAGCAACAAGCATTAGACAAGTGTCGTCTGAGGCCCGCGGAGGAGCTGAGGCTTCCTTTGGAGGAAGCGGTAATCACAGGAGTCTTCCTGGAGGAGGTGGGCCCTCTTCTGGGAGCACCTCGTCTCGGCCTGCTTCTCCCTGCCTATGGGAGGCTTGAGCAAGAAGCTAGACCGATTTCCTCCACACCAGTCGAATCCTTGACTTTTGGCTACTACTTGGTACTTTTGATCAAGCTATCGCACCTAAGTCTCAGTTCCCGCATCTGTAAAATGGGGACAATCCGACTTATCTTCTTGGAAAGATTAAATGAGACAAGGCTGGGACAGATTGCCTGGTGTGTGGTCAGTGGAGATACCTACTGTTATGAACACTAACACTTTTCTGAGTCACCGCTTTTTCTGTGTCCCTTCTCACTCTTCAGGGCTAAAGAGCAGAATATCACTTGCTGAAGAGCCAGAGGATGCAGAAAATCAGTCAATGAAAGAAAGGGTCCAACCCTGGGGAGGGGGCAGGTGGAGGAGCCGGAAGCCAATGTGGGCACCGAGGATGGAAGGCAGGGGTCCGTGCTTGCAGGGAGAGAGAACAGAGGCCCAGGAACTTGCTGACTCTTGTATGATTGCACCAGCCCAGAGAGAGAGCTTGAGGAGGCTCCGAGCAAGGACCGGGGTGCAGGCTAGTCGCTGAGACTCCAAGACAGTCTCCCAGAGCCCAGGGCAGGTGGGGCCAGGAAGTCAGGACAGAGGATGGCGAAGCTGGCAGGGGCAGACAAGGTGCTGTTGGAGAGTTAAAGATGTGTGGGGTGGGGTTTCCTTCCTCCAGAGGAAGACAGGCTTCTGTGTTCAGCCATTCATTCAACAGATTTTTATTAAATCAATACACAGGCTTTGAATGTGAGCTACTTCTAGAACATACACTTTGTAAGGGCAGGGTCTCTATCTACCCTGTTGATGCTCTGCCCCCCAGAGCTGGGCACATGGTACTTACTCAGTAAATATTTGCTACACGAATGAGCTGATGCTGGGGAAGATTGAAGGCGGGAGGAGAAGAGGACGACAGAGGGTGAGATGATTGGATTGCGTCACCGACTCAATGGACATGGGTTTGAGCAAGTTCCGGGAGTTGGTGATGGACAGGGAGGCCTGGTGTGCTGCAGTCCATGGGGTCGCAGAGAGTTGGACCCGACTGAGCAGCTGATCTGAGTTGAATCCACATCATGTGCCAGGCACTGGGGACCCCACGAGGAACCGAGAAACCATCCCTGCTGCTGGACAACACAGACTTGCCTCAGGATGGCCTGCTGCGGCCACGCCTGGGTCGGGTGGGGCTTCCTGGTAGGACCAGGCCCCATGGGGAGGTGGCAGGACCATCCGTGTGGTGATGCCCCAGAGAGAACCCGCATGCCCCTGGTGCACCCTCTCTCAGGGGTCATTCTGAGACAGGCCAGGGCCCGGGACCCTTTGCTGCCGTGCTCCCACCTGGACAAACTTCTCAAAAACACGAAGGAACTCTGTGGGGCTAGAATAACTGCATGCGTGCTGCAGCGGAAGCAAATTCTGGACCAAATGATACAAAAGACCACCGCACCACCCCCCCCCGGCAAAACCAGCTGCCGCTTCTAAAGAACTGGGAGCAAAAGTCAGGTGCCGGAGCCGAGGCAGGCCCTCCAAATCCCCCTGCACTCAGGCCACAGGGGGCACCCAAGCCAGCCCTCTGGACACACCCCGGCCCTCAGCCCATGTGGGGGATCCGTTCTCGCCAGCAACCCCCTTCCCCTGTGACCTGTTCTCTCTTCTTCCTGACGCAGCAGGGGCCCAGCGACGCCTTGCCTGAGTTTCTTGTCTGTCCTGTAGTCAATTTCTATTGATCTAGAAAGACCAAGAACCCCGGCTGGTGTTGGTTCCCTGAATGATCAGCTACAGCAGACGGAGACCTGGGTTCTAAATCGCTCTGCACCTCTCCTCTCTCCAGGCCTCAGGTTCCCGAAATGCTCAGTGAAGAGATGTGGGGCAGGGTGAGCTCTGAGGGCCGTTTCTACTCTGAGTGCCCAGATGCTCTGATTCTGGAACAGCTGGCCCTGGAGGCCGCACCTCCACGTGCCCTGCCTGCTCAGCCTAGGCTCCGCAGCTGCCCCCGGGTCCCAAGGCCGCCTGACCCTGTTCCAGGGCCCCCGTTGCCCCCGACCAGCACATCTGGCTTTAGCCAGGCTGGGTTGATTTTGCAAGTGCAGCCACCAAAGCATGGCAAACAGACTGAATCCAGCCAGCAGCGAGAGAGCCTGCGGGGCTGACGGAGGTTTTCCATTTGAAAAACAAATAAGTCTCCAACTCTAGCCTCCTCCCAATGTCCCTGGGTGCCATCATCCAGAGAAGAAAAGAAAAAAGGAGTCGGGGGAATCGCCTCCCCCTACCCCGAACCTCCTCCTCTTTGTGTTCCACAAAACCAATTACAGGTTGGAAATAGCTGTAATAAACTTGATATCCCACTTATGGGCCAATCCCGCCGCGGCTAGAAAGTGTAATAGTGGCGGAGAGTGAAAACCACTGGTGTATTTTGCCAGAGCTGTTTAAATCGCCTGCCTACATTATCCCAACTCCTCTCCAGCCGGGAAGGAATTTGCTCTCCTGGAAATGGTGCAGCTGAGGTCTCTGTGGCTGGGCAGAGTGAGAGGGAGCGTTTGCAAGGAGGGCTTTAATGAACTGATTAGACATGGAAGAGCGATGGCGCCTGGGCTCGGGAGTCAGGCCGGCTCAGGTTCAAATCCCAGCACCAGCAGGTTCCAGGCGGCTCCCAGGCTATTAGAATGGGCCGGAGCCGTGGCTGCCATAGAGGCTTGTCGCTGAGGGAAAGGGACACTGAAAGTGATTAATGGTGGCCAGAACTCTGGGCCGAGCATGAGGAGGCTCGGCTCACCCGTGGGGCTGCCGCTGCTGGCTCTGGGCTCTCAAGCAAGTCACCAATAGTCTTGGAGCCTCAGTTTCCTCATCTGTAAAAAGTTCATCAGACCCAGGCTTCCCTGGTGGCTCAGCCGGTAAAGCATCTGCCTGAGATGCAGGAGACCTGGGTTTGATCCCTGGGTCAGAGAGATCCCCTGGAGAAGGGAATGGCAACCCACTCTAGTAGTCTTGCCTGGATAATTGTATGGACAGAGAAGCCTGGCAGGCTATAGTCCATGGTTTAGAAAGAGTTGGGCATGACTGAACGACTAACACTGAGTTGTTAAAAATGCCTTAAAAAGAACCTGTGAAATGACTGTATGTGAAAGAATCTTGTAAAATGTGAAGAGCACATCTAGAAACTTCTGCCATGCAATGGCACATGGAAGTCTCTTCTCCACTCCACTCAACCTCGAGTGCCTAGCATGGGTTTTGGCACATGGTCTGCCCTTAACGTACATTTGTGGAGTGAATCAGTGAGTCAGCACAGGAGTGTTCTGAAGTCTACTTAGACATGTCTCCATCCAACCACTCAGAAATTATGCGGAGAAAGATCCCTCCGAGGACCGGTGCAAAGGAGACTCCAGGTCAGCCACCGCTGGAGAGGGCTGAGACCAACTCAGCCTCGGCGCCGGGGCCAAGCCGTCTGTGCCTCCGGGCGCCCGCCTACTGGCTGAGCCCCCTCGAGAGCTGTGCTTGATTCTGGGGTAGCTGCCGTGGGCGCCGCTTCCGAGCCGGTGAAGAGTCATCTCACTTGACTGTCTGCGGTAGGCATCTCCCAGCGCCTCCAGCAACACCTGAAGCCCAGGAGGGCTGAGGCTTCATTTCGCTCAGGGTTGCATCTCCCTTCCCAGAGCACAGCTGGTGACAGAGGGGGCTCTCGGTCAGGATTTCTGTAGAAACGAAATCTCTTGTACAGATGCAGAAACTAAAGGCACGAAGGGCTGCTGCTCACCCAGGCTGCCCAGGCTGTCAGTGGAGAGGGAAGACTGGGTCCGATTCTGAGGTCCAGAGAGGAAGTGGCCCAGCTAGTGGTAGAGTTGGGTGAAGGGCTGGTTGGGACAAGGAAGGGTGTGGGGATTCTAGGCAGAGGGAAACGTGGGCCAGGCGTGGGCACCTACTCAGAGAGGAGCAGGGAGAGCAAAGGGAGAGCAAGAGGGGACAGCGACGCAGCCTCCCTGTGGCTCGCTGTGTCGGGGGAAGGCCACAGGGTTCCTGCCTTCCCTGTTGCCATGGTGACCCTGGACCACTCTTCCTCTAGACTCCCTGCCCACCTGCTCTCCGCCCTGAGTCTGCTCTTGGATTGCCCTGGGAGCAGGGGCTGGGGGGCAGCCACAGAGAGGAGAGGACAGGCTTCCCTGGGGCCTGGGGGAGGAGGGTGCCGGATTCCCAGGGAACTCGGGTGCCGCTCACCACGCCCCTCCGGGTGGCCGGGTCCCACCCCCACTCTGTCTCCCTGCGAGCCCTGGCTTCTGGCAGGGCTGGGCTCGGGGTAATTGGCTTCCCCTTGTGCATGTGGGAGATCCGGTTTTGACAGAGACAGCTGGTGTCATAAATTGCCTTGTCTCATCTGGTTACCGTGCAAAAGCAGACAGCAGCTCGGGGATGAGGTGCGGGGCGGGCCCGGGCCGGAGGCAGCTGAGGATGGCAGGCGGAGGGGCAGCAGCTGGCTCTGTGGGCCTCACGCACGTGGACAGGAGCCTATGCAAGTGTGAGGAGGTGTGTGTGCAATGGGTATGGGCGCAAGGGGGTGCCCAGGGCTGCTGGTGGCCAGCTCCTGTGGGTGAGCACCAATGCAAGTGAGAACGCCTGTATTTGGGGCTGTGGGGATGGACACGTGTCAGCAAGGGCGAGTGGATGGATCTACACGCTTCTGGGTTGCGTGGAAGGATGCACACGTGTGTGTAAAGCAAAGCAGTGGTGAGAATGTCTCATGCAGTCCTAGGTGCTGTGGGTGTGTCAGCAAGACTGTGTGCACGCTCGGGATTGCGTGTCGGGCTGTGCATTCACAGTGTGTGCACATTTGTGTGCGTGAATGCCGCCTCAGCCATGACGGGAGCCCGGCTTACACACCCTGTTCCCTGCTCTGGGCCGGGGACAGGGGACGTCAGCTGGGGTGGCTGTGAGGGGAGCATGTGCCTGAGAAATGCCAGGCTAGGAAACACCATCATGCCAACGCTGTCTCTTTGCCATCACCCACCCCTGGCTCAACCAGTCGAATGCAAAAACCACAGTCAGGACCCAAACTCCACCAGACACGGGATGCTGAGTCCTCCCTTGCCATCTCCTATGTCACCCTAAAACACCTCGCTGCAGGGGCCGGCAGGCAAAAACGGTGGGGACAGGAATCTGGATAGGTGCTAGAGACTCACGCATCTGTGCGCAGCAGCCTGCCCTGGCCAGGTGGGAGCAAGGATTGAACGTGTCCATTTTCCTGAAAGCCCATCCCGGAGTCCTTCACTGCTTCCCGGAGCTTCCTCAAACTCATGTCCATTGAGTCAGTGATGGCGTCTAACCGTCTCATCCTCTACCGCCCCCTTCTCCTTTTGTCTTTGTTGTGAAATGCTTAGCATGGTAACTGTTCTTTAGTAGATACTACTGTGGCTATAACTTTGTTGCAGGAAGGTGGGCGCCCCTGAGACTTCGAGCCGGGGAATGGCAGCTCCGCCAGGGCCGGGCAGCCCTCCTGACTGCGCGTGGACAGCCCAGCTGGGCCAGGCGGGGCTGGGCTGGGGAGGGGCCTCTGGAACACAGGGAAGCTTGTTTATCCAGCCCCCTTCTCAGGGCTGCAGCTGATGTGGGATCCCATGAGCTGCTCGGGCAGGGGGTTGGGGGTGGAGGCGCGGCTGCCCCGCCTTTGACCCGGGATCCGTGTATCTGCATGCGGTCCCCTCCGGGCAACACCCTGCCAGCGCCCGCTCAGCGCCCAGCCCCCAAGCTGCCGGCCGGCGAGCACACCTGTGCAGACAGCGTGCGTCCAGCAAGGGTCACCGTGGGGACAGGGCCAGCGCGGTCAGGAGGGGCTGCCAGTGTGGGCAGGGACCTCCCGTGCCAGGCTGCTGGCCGTCCACACCCGGCAGGCGCTGCGGGTGACCGGCCTGTGTCGGCGTGGCTGGGCCCTGGCAGACATGACCCCTCAGCCGCCTGCGCCAGCCTGCCCGCCTGCCACCCGGGGGGCGGAGCACACCAGTGCACACGGCACACCCTGCCGCTGTGATAGCACACGGCATCACCGGCGGCCCGGCTCGGTGGAGCCTGTCTGTCGGTGTGTCTGCGGCCGCCCGGTCAGCCCCAGAAGCCTGCTGGAGAGGAACAGCAAGAGCGAGAGCCGCTCTCTGTTCAGCCACTAAGTGACAGTGGACGCTGGGGTGTTTGCCTTCTCTCTCTGAACCTCAGTTTCCTCATCTGTTAAATGGGGGCAGAGAGGGCCGTCTCTAAACTCACTTCCTGCTATTTTGTGGAGGTGGTACTCTGGGTGGCGGAATTCTGTGATCTGACGGGTGAGACTAAAGCCTATCCAACCCTGCTCGCTTCTTCCTTACTTCAGCAAAGAATCACTGCGTCCCTGCTATGCGCCAGAGACCGTTTAAGGGGAAGTCACGAACAAGTCCAAGTCCCTCTTCTCCTGGAGACCTGATGTTCGTGGGAGGAGACAGCTAAGAAACCAAAGTGAGGAAGACGGAAAAACGCGCCCGCCGGGGGCGAGTGTCCGGCAGACAAGGAGAACTGCTGGATGGAGGAGGCGGCTGCTGCCTGCGCTCAGGCGTGTCCGACCCTGGGCGACCCCATGGGCTGTGCCCCATCAGACTCCTCTGTCCGTGGGATTCTCCAGGCAAGGACACGGGAGTGGGTGGCCACTTCCTCCTCCAGAAGGTGGCGGCCACAGCAAATTAGGCAACCAGTGGAAATTTGGGCTTAACTTCATATTTAGGCTGAGATCCCAACAAGGAGCTGGGGTCAGGCTTGCTTGGAGAGAATCAGGTTGCTTTCTGCCAGCTCCTTGTGAAGCCCTGTTTGTTCACTGCTTCTGGCTTCTCGTTTACACCCAGCAACACCCCTGTGGGCAGAGCTGCCTGCATTTTGCAGATGGGGACACAGAGTCACGGAGAAGTCATCGGGTTTGCCGATGTGCCCACTGTCCAGACTCAGCTCGGGGAATTCAGTCCCTTTTCTACTGTGTCTTCACAGCCGACTCCCACTTTCCCGAGCACCAGTCTTAATGTCTGTCACAGCTGTGTGGCCTGGCCCTCGACGCCCCCCGCCACTGCCCTGGCCTGGCCCTACGGCGTCATATTTTATTCCCCTGTCATCTGGCTGTGAACATTCAAACATACAGAAAAGCACAAAGAATTGTAACGCAAACGTCGGGGTTCCTGCTCCCCGCCATCCACAGTGAGCTTCCCCAGCTTGCTTTATCCTGCGCTTCTCGCCCTTCACCCACCCATCCCCCCGAGCTGCACCTGCTGCTTCTGAAGTCGGTTGCAGCTGCCTCCACATTTCACTCCTGCAGCCTGCATGTCGTTAGAGTTGCACTTATTCCCAATTCTCTTCTGGTAAAATTTACACACAGGGAAATGCACAGACCTAGAGTGCCTTACTCAACGGGTTCTGGCAAACACAGCCACCTGCGTAACCCAAACCGCTCACGCTGCAGGACACCACCACCACTCCAGAAAGTTCCTCCGCTCCTGCTTAGCCAATCCTTGCCCCCAGAGGCAACCATGATTTTGATTTTTCTCACATCATTTTTTGACTGTTGTAGAATGTCACATAGGGCTTCCCTGGTGGTTCAGATGGTAAAGAATCTGCCTGCAATGCAGGAGACCCAGCTTGGATTCCTGGGTTGGAAAGATGTCCTAGAGAAGGGAATGGCAACCCACTCCAGTATTTTTGCGTGGAGAATCCCGCGGACTGAGGAGGCTGGTGGTGTCACAAAGAGTGGGACCCGACCGAGTGACCAACACTTACTGAGAAGGTCACAGGAGTGCAGTCACGCAGTAGGTGGTTTTTAGAGAAGGCGTTTTTCTCCCGGCATCATAGTTTTGGGATCCACCTGAGTTGTTCGATGTGCCTACGGGCAATCCCTTTTTACCGCTGAGTAGTATTTTATCGGAAGATGAGACTGGTTTGTTCGATTGCTCTTTTGTTAATAGACACCTGGGTAGTTTCTGACTGGGCTCTACTCTGCATACGGCTGCCAAGAATATGCTGACACGTGGGTTTTAAACGGGTGAGTGTTTTCATTTCTCTTGCTACTGCTTTGTTTGCCAAGAGTCAGTTCATATCAACAAGTGTTTTCTGAGTGCCTACTACATGTCAGACGTTGCGCTAGACGTGGAGGTGTGTGCTCCCAGCTCAGACCTTGGGCTCTGGAGGCTCCAGGCAGGCAAGGCTGTTAGGAGTGCCTGCTAGGAAACAAGCGCCCCGCAGGCCATCATGTTTTATCCTCACAACAGCTCGGTGGGATGCTCTTTGTGACCCCAGTTTTCAGCGGTGGCAACTGAGGCCAGAGTGATGGAGTGCCCTGTCCAAGACAAGCGGCAGAGCTGGGCTGTAAACTCGGGGTGACGCCACACTGTTCTCTCTCCTCTGTCCTGCAAGATGCTGAAGCAGCAACCAGGGAGGCCAGGTGATCTCAGGGTCACACCGGCCACGCAGAGACAGGAACACCAGCTCCTGTTCGCCATGGGCAGCGCTCTTTGCAACACCACGCTGGCTTCATCTCGGGAGTCTTAACAGATAAGTTCTCAGCGTCTGTTGAACCAGCATTCCCTCCTAGAAATAAGGCTGGGAGAGCTGAGTTATAGAAGACCCCGGCTTATCTGGGGGCATCTGTGTCCCGGGGCATGAGCCCGTCAGACTAAATTTGTCCCAAGCCTGCTAATCTAGGACCACAGAGCTATAGGCCCCAGGAATCAGGCGGAAGCCTGAGTTTGAGCGTCTGGCAGACAGGGAAAAGTGGTGGGCCCAGCGATGAGATGAGGAGGTTACGGAGGTCCAAAGTGATTCAATTAAAAAACAAAACCCCCAGTGTATATCAAGCCAGAACAATCTCCAGGGTGAATTTGGCCCCGGACAATGGTTTTGTGAGCCCAGCGTTAAGCAAACAGAGAAGGTGATACCAGTTGTTGGAAGGAAAGATGACTGCTATGTGGAGGGTTAAAGATGGGGCCACACCCTTTGACATTCCCTCATTGAGAGACGGGGCATCTGTGCTCTCTCACTCTGAACCGGGCACATTCTGTGACTGCTTTGATCAGTGAGATGTCTAAAAGTGCCAAAGTGTACCAGTTTCCACGTCCAAGCCTTAGCAGGCTGGAGGCACCCACTTCCTGTCTTTGCCCATGGTGAGAGAGAGACCGCATCAGAGGGGAGAGGGACCTACAAGCCCAGCCTTGACCCCTGCAGACTAGACCAACCGCCAAACCGAACACGACACCAGTAACCCGGGTGATGCCATTCAAAGCATCGGAATTGCCCAGCCAAGCCACGCTTGAATTCCAGACCCACACAGTTGTGTGATACAATCGCATAGCCGTTGCTTTCAGACGCTGCATTTGGTGTGATCTGTAGGCAGCAATAACCATGGCAGCGTGCTCCTCCTGTTGTCAAGGAGGACGCCGTGCCAGCCTCCACCCTCCAGGGCCACCTCCATCGCGCTGCGAGAGCTTCGAGTTGGAGTCACATTTGGGTGTGCAGGGCAAGAGGTTGTATCAGGTGGGGTCTGGCAGGAAACACGCAAAGAGCATAAATGAGGAAGCTTCAGAGTTATTTACAAAGACTCGAGCAGAGGGATCCCGGTAAGGCTTGCCTGGCACCTGGGCCGGGGGCCAGCGAGAGCTGCTGTTATTCAGTAGCAGAGGGAGGGGCAGAGGGGTGGTGGTCTACTTGCTCCTCGCTGAGAGTCGGACTCGACTGAGCGACTTCCCTTTCACTTTTCACTTTCACGCATTGGAGAAGGAAATGGCACCCCACTCCAGTGTTCTTGCCCGGAGAATCCCAGGGACGGGGGAGCCTGGTGGGCTGCCGTCTATGGGGTCACGAGTCGGACACGACTGAAGCGACTTAGCAGCAGCAGCAGCAAGAGAATGGTTGATGAGGGAAAAGGCTACCCAAGAAGAGTTTAGGTAGAGGGCCGCAGGAGGGACGAGCTGGGGGATGAAGACCTTGTCCTCAAGTCCACTTGCCAGCCTGCCCCCATCTCCTGCAGGCGCCTCCCATTAACCAGCGGGCGAGAAAACCCATCAGCGCTAGCAGTACGGGTTAGCCTCCAGGCACAGCGGATTGAGGAGCTGAGAGTGGGTCTGGGGGGTGTGGGATAAGATGTCCCATGGACCAAGACTCCAGGGAGCTGAACTTGAGTGGCTACCCAGCTTGGCAAGTTTCCACTAGATCCTATTCTTTGTCTGGCTGTCCCATAGCTGCGTAAAGCGAGGTCCCCTCCCCCAGCCCTGCTGCCACCCCATCAGACCATTCAGATGAGCCTGTGGGAACCAGCATCAGAGAGGCTCCCATTAAACCATCATGTTTCTCCCCACCACTGCTTCGTGTCTGATCACCAGGATGCACCTGGCAGGGGAGGGTGAGCCGAGCCCATCTCTGCTGCTTCGTCACTGCCAGGCTCCATGAAAAAGGGGTGCAGAGGAGCTGAGAGAGGAAGCCAGTCCTTCACGCTCGTGCCCTGAGGAGCAGGAGCTCCTGGGAAACTTGGGGCTTGGAGACCCTGAGGCCCAGCTTGGAGCCCTGGGCCATGATTTCTCCGCGTAACTCTGCTCCCAGGATGGTCCTCGAGAAAGAGCACGAGAGAGGCGTGCATGGCCTGCGGTCCACGCGGTGGCGTGGGGCTCTGTTCTGAGAGGCTCTCACACTTGGTTCAGTGCTCTGCTGCTGCCATCTTGGAATCTGTAGTCATTTGCAAGGGAAGGGCCCCATATTTTCCTTTTGCACCGGGCCAAACAAATTAGGTAGCCGATCCTCTTTCCAAGCAAGCAGGAGTTCTCTGGGTCTGATTCCTTCGCGGTCTTTAACACTTTTTACAGTTTGCTGATCTCGTTTGCTGCTGATGGGTCTTCACTGCGGTGCGGCTTCCCTCGAGTTGCGGCGAGCGGGGGCTGGACTCTGGGTGCGGCGCGTGGCCTTCTCGTGGCGGCGGCCTTTCTTGTTGCAGAGCGCAAGCGCCAGGGTGTCGGCTCAGTCGCTGTGGCCCTCGGGCTTGTTGCTCTGTGGCAGGTGGGATCTTCCCAGTCCAGGGATCGAACCTGTGTCTCTGCACCGGCACGCAGATTCTTTACCACCAAGACGCCAGGGAAGGCCCTGATTCGTGCGTCTTAATCAAGACTCAGCAAACTTTCCCTGGTAGCAAATATTTCAGAATCTGCGGGCTCTACAGCCTCAGCTGTTACAGCGGAGCCCTGCTGTTAGACTGTACAAGCGGTCAGAGGTAATCTGTAAACAAATTAACGGACATGGCCGTGTTCCAATAAAACTTTATTTGTAAAAACAAGATGGTGGCCTAGATATGGCCTTTGGACCATAAGTAGCCACTGCTGGTCTGGAATATAAGCCCCTCCTATCCTGTCTGCCTCTGGCCCATTCTATTTTTGGCAGCACTTCGTGGCATGCCGACTCTTAGTTCCCTGATCAAACCGGCACCTTCTGCAATAGAACGTTGAGTCGTAGCCACTGGACCACCAGGACGTCTCTCTGGCTTATTCTTGAAGAGTCAGCTCCAAAGCTTTCCCTAGCTGCTCCTCTTCTGCCCTCCTCTGCAGCACACCTGTGCCTGTTTGTTTATTGAGCCTGAGCTAAAAGGCAAGGTTTGCGCTGAGTGTTGGGGCTACAGTGTGAGGAAGACGGCATGATTACAGCCTTCAGAAGCTTCGTGGTACGTACCCAGGTGGGAGTCCCAGGTTACAACCTACAGAAGGGCAGGGCTGGGACCATTTTGCTCAACACTGTATATCCCCAACGCAGTGACAAGATACACAGATGCAAGTGAACAGTTCACAAATGCGGACAATTCTTTTTTTTTTTTTTTCCCACTTGAGCCCTCCATCATCTTTGAAATGGGCCTGGTAGATGTTTTTAACCAAGAGGTTGGGCGACTTGCCCCAAGACACACAGCAGCGGATGAATGAGAGCTCTATGCAAACTCCCAGGCCAGGCGCATTTCAACCGCGCCCAGGAGTGAGGCCTCAGCCCTGGCTTCCCGACCGCCGACCACGGGGAGGACGCCACGGGCCGCGGAGTCGCTCTGTGCTGGGTCGGCGGGGGAGGAGCGGCTGGCTTATTTCCTCTGAGGGAGACAAACTGGAAGAGTTTGGTGTTGGTTTCCTATTACAAGGGAACTGCTCAATAAAAATCACCCAGTATATTAAAAAAGATCTTTACCTGGCTTTGAACGAACGTTTGGTGTTATTACAACAGGAAAAAAATCCCATTTGCTTCTCATTACAGATCTGGTTGGGTTTCGTTATTTTTTTTTGTCCCCAGAGAGTGAGGATTTCACTGGCAGGGTGATTACAAGAAGGAGAAAAGAGAACAGTGGGCTTTGGAATCAGACGATCTTGGGTCCAATCCCGCTGGGCCACTGACCGCTGAGAGACGGAGACCCCCCACTGGCTCTGTGAGCCTCAGACTCTCACTGAGAAAGTGCGGGTGCCGCCGCCACCCTCCCAGGGTCGTGGCAAAAATGAAACGGTGCTGCTGCCAATAGTTACTGCTCCGTGCCGATCACCTTTATGACAGACGTGGCCCCTGCTCTCAGGGAGCGTGCATTGCACTAAGAGGGGTTGCACACAAATAGAAAGTCAAAAGAGAGAGACAATGTCAAGCGGTCATTGCTATGAAGCAAGCAAACCAGAGCGTGAGTGGCTGGAGAGGGATCTGGGGATTCAATAAAAGGCCAGAGGAGCCTTCTCCAAAACTCAGATGAAGATGAGCCCAGAGATTTTCATGGTGAGTGAAGTAAGCCAGAGAAAGACAAATGTCGATGTCATATGATATGTTGATATCATTTGATATTGATTAAGTGTGGAGTCTAAAATCATGGTACAGATGAACTTATCTGCAAAACAGAAATTGAGTCACAGATATAGGAAACAAGCTCATGGTTACCAGGGGATAAGAGGCAGTGGGGGAGAAACTGAAAGGTTGGGATCGATGTGTACACGCTTCTTTATATAAAACAGGTAACTAATAAGCATCTATTGCACAGAATGGGGCTTCCCTGGTGGCTCAGGTGGTAAGGAATCCGCCTGCCAAGGCAGGAGGCGTGAGCTTAATCGCTGGGTCGGGAAGATCCCCTGGAGAAGGGAATAGGGGAATTCTCTGACTTGATTTACCTGTTTTAAAGATCCCTGTAGCTGCTGATGGAGAAGGGATTGCAGGGCCCATGGGGGCAGGAAGATCTGGCCGGAGGCTCCCTAATCTTGGGGGTAAGACAGAGGTTCCCATCAGGACGTGAGGTAGACAGACGCTAGGCCCCCGATCCATTCCCTTTCACATATCCCTGTCATCAGAGGAGTTTTAATGCGTGTCTAAAGGCCAGAGGAAGAAAATTGTAAAGGATTTTCAGACCTTGGGCTGCTCTGAATCAGAATGCCTCTTTTATTCAGTGGCCGAGGCTGTGAAAGGCTGGGGAGTCCCCTCTCCCCCACCACTTCTGGGCAGCCTAGCAAGAAACTAGGGGACGTGCTTAACCCGCCAGAGATCCAATTTCCTCCAAATCACTCATTTCAAAGCCAGAAAATGCAAGAAGGGACTGACACGGTCCTCTAGGCAACGGGTGAACAGCGTCAACGCGGCAACGATGGCCGCAGTGATGACCGCAGCAATGATGAGAATGTGCCTGAGAGCTTCCCAGGCATCGTGCTAAGGGCCTTACATGTGTTTTTGCCCCAGATCCTCCCAACCACCTTGTGAAGCTGGGCTCTTACTATCCCTGTGTTATAGATGAGGACACCGAGGCCATGAGACGTGAATCGACTGCCCCAAGGCCACACGGCCAGGGAGTGGCAGAGCCAGGCTTGGAAGCCGTGTGTAGCCCGAGCCACTTCTCACTGGGGGCATTAGTGCACCCGTCAGCCTTAACCCTCCAGCTTCTCATGAAGCCCGCACCCGCTGCAGCGACCCACAGAGTGATGGGCTGGCCAGGGGTGGCCGTGGTGTTGGAGTTTCCCAGAGCTGGTCTCCTTGAAACCTCTCCATATCCGTGAGCCATGAGACAGTAATCTTCCTGTAACCCAGAGAGGCCGCGGCCACCCAGCTGAGAAGCAGTACGGGTGGGTCTGAGCCAAGAACTGAGCCTGGTTCCTCCTCCATCCTGCTCCATCTAGAGACTGGACCAGCCACTGTCATCCCTGGGTGGTCACCCCCCTCTCCCACAGTGCCGGGGGCACCGTGACTGCCTTTGAGCCTCCAGAAGGTGAGCCGGTGGAGCAGGAAAGTGGACAGAGGCTTTTTCTGTGTAAGGCGGCCAACTGTCCAGATTTGCTTGGGATGGAGAGGCTCATCAGGATGTGGAACCTCTGGTTTCTGCGCCTCCAGAGTGGCAAGCCAACCACAGGCTGGTCTTCCTTAGCGGAGGCCTTGGATGTGGGCATTACAGAGCTAAAACCAGGAAAGTCCTGGGTAAGTGGGGATGAGCTGGCCGCCCTATCTGCCACCCATGGATCAGATTGAGGTTATAGGGTGACAGATCCCATCTGTGTCAAATTAGCACTTTACACTGTCAGAGAAACTCAGAGCTGAAATGCCGTGCCTCCAGTGAGTGGTGAGCTCCCCGTCACGAGAAGCATGCAAGCAGCTGTCAGACGATGCTTGGTGAAGAGTCCCTGGGAGCCCATCCTCTGTCCCTCACTCTGAGGTGAGGCAGAGGAGCCGTCTCTCCCAGCTCAGCTGGGCTGTTCAGCTCTCTTCCCCCCACATTTTACCTCCTCTTGGGCCTGCTGTCCGAGGTGCACTTCACGCCTGCTCGCCTCCACAGCTCACCTGCCCACTAAGTGAGGCCTGAAAATTACCTGCACGGCCAGGTGAGTGCGACCGCAGTCAAAGGTGCATCTTTGGTGGGAGAGTGACGTGTAATTTGCAGAAACGCTCCCGGGGCAAATCTCTGATGGACAAGACGCGAAGGCGCCTGAGATCCCTCTCCCGGTGGGGACCGCCTGGAGGGCAGGAAGCCGCTGTCAGCGAGCCTGGTCTGTTTCCAGGGCGGCTGACGCTGTCATATCCACGGTTATGGTCAGAAAACCTGGCCTCTAGCCAGTGGTGGGCACCGAGCAGCCTGCGGGGGGCCACAGGAAAGAGGGGCTGCGCCTGTGGACCACCTGCCTAGAGCCAGCTGTGTGCTCACGCGTCTCGATCTGAGTTATGGTCCAAAAGGCGCCCTCTGGCACCCAGCTGCCCCAGAGAGAGGTGAAGATGCCAAGCGTCGGCAGAACCCTGGGGGATGTGGGTCATCCACGGTGGCTCCCCCAGTCCTCTGCCCATTCTTCCTAGAAAACCTGGGGCTGGAGAAAAATGCGAGAGACCAAGCCGGCAGGACAGATGCCTCCTAATTATCTCTCTTGTTTGAACTGAGATCTTCAAAGAGCCACTTCCCTGGGAATCGAGGGTGAGGGGACAGAGAGGGTGCAGAATCTCTTAATTTTGCTTCCCTGCGGGGCTGGTAATTCAGCCACCAGGAATGCTCCGGGCTCAAAGAGGTGGGAGATGAAGCTGCCAGCAGGCAGCCCCGGTGCAGAGACACCATCTGGCTCAGCTTAGGAGCGGAGTCCTTGAAGAGGAGATGCTCAAGGGAGGAGCTCCCCTCTGGAAGGAGCGCGGAGGGAGTTCCAAGCATCAGAAGCACGTTTCTGAAGGGCTGGACAGCCTCTTGGTGTATGTTGGGGGGAGCTGGGCCCCAGAACTGGGAGAGGACTCGCCAGAGGCCACGCACGGATGAGCTGCTTAGTCTGTGGCTGTCTTTGCCTTCCTGGAAGCCTCTGTTCTTCCTCAATGCTGCAGTGCAGGGCGGTGAAGGCCTGGGGCCGTCGGTGGAGAGAAAGGAAGGCCCTCCTTGATGCCAGGGCGGTAGACTCCTTAATGCTAGGGTGGTTAGAGGGGCACGCCCTGCAGCTGGGGGTGTGTCGGCACCCGCCTGCCTGCCGGTCTGATGGCGTGCGTGCTACGTTGCTCAGTCATGTCTGACTCTCTGCAACCCCATGGGCTGCAGCCCACCAGGCTCCTCTGTCCACGAGAGTCTCCAGGCAAGAACACTGGGGTGGGTTGCCATGCCCTCCTCCTCCAGGGGATCTTTCCGGCCCAGGGATCGAACTCGAGTCTCCCGTGGCCTCCGCACTGCAGGCGGATTCTCCACTGCTGAGCCGCTGGGAAGCCCAGGGACACCCTAGTGCTGGGGACTGCAGTCCGAGGGTGGAAGCACAGCTCCAACCCTAACGGGGCTCCCGTCTGATGGAGAGACAGCGCCACGTGGAGAGGGGCCGCCTCTGGACTAGGGGAAGCTTCCAGCTGAGAGCGGACCTTCTGCTCAGACCACTCCTTGGCTGAGATGAGCCCGTAATCCACTCTCCCGTGAACCTGCTGACGCCCGTCCTGCTCCTTCAGGAAGTCCTCCCCGAGCACGCCGCCCTGCGACACAGGGTCGTAGCCACGTGGGTCCCCCTTCAGCCACCGGGGGGCTGACAGGCACCCCAAGCCTCGGGGACGTGCCCAAGAGGCCCGAGGGCATCCCCCCACCCCAGGCCTGTCACCCCATCGGCAGCGTGCAGCCTCTCTCACCCCAAAATGGCATCAGAGGACGAAGAGCCCCCAGTTCCATCAGAGCCCCCCGCCCCTTCACAGCACTGCTCTGGCCTCGCTTGCACCTTAAATAGCTGCGCCGTTCATGTCCTGACACGTTTGTTTACAGCTCATTTGCTCCTGGACGAAGAGGCTGGGTGGAGGAGCTGGAGACATCAGGAAAGATCGACCCACTCAGGAAAGAAGATTGCCCGGAACTGACAGCAGCGGGGGGTTTTCTGTACAGAAGGCGCCGGAACTACTGCCGAGGAAGGCACACTTGTGTGTGTTTCAGCCTGTGGAATCTGCCATCCGCAGGGCCAAGGGGCACTCCCGCCACGGGAGGCACACGGGTGACAAACCACCATCTTCCACCCAGAGAAGCCCGAGGCACAGTTGTTGGGCTGCTTTCCTTGTCCCTGCCCTGGAGGCCCCAGAACGGGGGTCAGCTGTAGGTCTGAGGCTCCTGTCCTTCCCTCTGCTTCCAGCCCTGAGAAGAGCTAACTGGCTTTGGTTTCACAAGTTGGCGATAAGGAATTTCCTCCACTCCAAGCCGTGTGGGAGCGTGACCACCCTGAGCCGGGCTGGTGCAGAGACAGGCAAGCCCCCGCCCCAGCCTCGGGCCTCCCACCTGAGTGCAGGTGTTTTTCAGGACGGGCCCCAGGTGAGCCCCGCCTTCGGGCTCTTCTCTGCTTCAGCTTCACTCCCTGGGGGCCCAGGGGTGCCTGACTCCCCATCCACCACGCCACCTGGGAGCCTCCTACGCAACACCAGGCAAGGAAACCTCAGTGCTGATGGGTCAGGGAACCCGCAGGGAGAGAAGCTTTGGGGTGTATTTTAGCATTTTGGGAAGAAATCTGCCCTGCAGGTCAGGAGACCTGGGTCTCAGCGCCGGCTCTGCTACTGAGGCTGGAAGACCCAGGCATTCACTCTGATCTCTGCCAGTTCCATCTCCTCAACCAGAAAATGAGCAGATGAGGCCGAGTGAACGGAAGGGCAGAGCGACGGTGGGCAAGGGACGCTTCCTCCACATTTGGGCTCATCAGCTGGAATCTCTGCCTCCTTTCTTCACGTTTACAAGGGGCACAAGGCCTCCTTCTCCAACCCCGCCCTGCACTTGCCCTTTGAGCCCAGGGCTACCTGTCCCCACAGGGATGGCCGTGGAATGGACAGCAGAGAGACTCCAGAAGACCCTCAGAGAGTGGGTTCTGAGCAGGAGGCCAGGACCAGGTAGGCAGGAAACTCACAAAAGGCCAAGGAGCTGGATAATCCCCTACCCACCTTCTCCCCTGATCTTCCAGCCTCTGATCCTGGCCCAGCTGAGAGCTCCCTCTGCCTTCCCGACGGCAGCCACGCCTCACCTCCCCCAGAACGCCAGCTCAGGCCCACGCTCTGGGGTCAGGCCTTTCCTGTGTCCCTCCAAGTCCGCTGGCCCTCAGTGTTCAGGGGCATTTGTTTTCCGATTCCATGGGCATCCACCTTACCCATTAAACGACTCATTCCCATTAGGGTGCGAGCAGTGTCTGGGGTGACCGAGCGTCAGCCAGCCCCACATGCATACATGAGCACAGCCGGGAAGACAGAGTTAGCTTGTTCATCACTCGCAGATAACATGAGCAAGAGTGATGGTTGCGACCTCTGCAGCCAGTCTGCACTCATCAGTCACACGGAACCACCATGGACGTAGGCACCTGACGCGTACATGGCCAAGAAGTTGGGCTCCAACAGCCTGGGGTCAGTTCCTGGCTCCACCACGCACGGACTGTGTGATCTGGAGCAAGCAACCTGGTTTCTCTGACCGTCCATCTCTTCATCTATAACGTAGGGGTAATAATAGAAGTCACCTCATAGGGAGCTGTGAGGATTAAATGAGATGCTTTGTGTAAAGTGCGCTTACAACAGAGCTCGACACACTGCGAGTGGTCAATAAACATGAACTCAGTCTTGTGTTCCAGAGCTAGCAGAGCCTGCAAGGATCCATTTCTGGGTCATTCTCACCCACTCACAGGCTGGTAAGAAGCCCCCGCCCCCAGTCACTTCTGGCTTCACCATGGTTACACTAAATTACTGAAAACCCTTTCTTCAGCGGTCTCTCCCAAGCTCTTAATCTCTGAGGCTCAGAAGAAAAGCCTATTGAAGAAAATGCCCGCGGAAGATCCAGGGCCTTGGAAAGAGGTGACTGGCTGGGCCTCTGCCTGCTCTTCTGTCCGGGAGCTCCAGGAAGGAGCAGACGAGGCTGGGAAATGCACGCTTGTGCTATGAGATACCTGGCTGTGTGAACCCGCTGCCAAGAAGCTGCATGAAGAGTGGAGACTTCAGGCGGCAGCGCAGCGTGGGGGCAGGCTTTCCCTGCCCGCTGCCTGGTGGGCACAGACATCCGCCTGGAAACGGGTGATGGTGCAGCACATGGAAACAGAGACTCAGCGCCCCAAAGGAGGGGCGGACCGGGAAGGGGATGCTGGGAGAAAGCGTGCTTGGGGGGGTGGGGACAGGCAAGGCCGGAAAGCGTGCCCGAGAGAACGGGCTTGAACTGGCTTTGTGCACCTGTGAGTCAAAGGACGGCCCATGAACTGTGACTTCCCAGGGGTGGAAGCTGGCAGGAGGCACCCAGAGGCCCCACGGGGTGTGGCTCCGCATAGCCAGGAGAGCTGGTCCCACAACCCACGCCCAGGACCCTGCGCCCAGACGCGCTCCAGAGCTCAGGCCTCATCCTCCTGCTGAAAAGCTGATGTGCGGCTTGCTCAGTGTATTACCTGACCCGCCCAGGGGGCAAGGAATCACTCCATAATCACCCGCATCAATATTTCTGCAGCAAAATGTCTGGACGGCAGCATTAATGAGATGAATAGAGACCGTAACCGGCCCCCCTTGGCTCAGGCTGGGTTTTGCCACCAGGTCAGTTCAGGTCAGTCCAGTTTGGCCACAACTGGCTCACCAAAACAGCCTTTTAACTTTCAGATATTTTTGGTTGCTCGGTTGCAGGTAAAGGGCTGCAAGCTTGTGTAAAAATAGAGTAAGAATTGTGACATTGTGCTCAATGCCGCTGCAATAGCTTCTGTGTATGCGTTGCCCACCGCATGGTAGGTCAGCTGGACAATTCACCATGGCCTTTAAAAGTGGGCATGACCCTTTCTATTTGGAGGTGAAGGGAAAGGCAGGTTAAGGGGGCACCTACGTCAACAGGAGTTAGAACTGGACATGGAACAACAGACTGGTTCCAAACAGGAAAAGGAGTACGTCAAGGCTGTATATTGTCACCCTGCTTATTTAACTTCTATGCAGAGTACATCATGAGAAACGCTGGACTGGAAGAAACACAAGCTGGAATCAAGATTGCCGGGAGAAATATCAATAACCTCATATATGCAGATGACACCAGCCTTAGGGCAGAAAGTGAAGAGGAGCTAAAAAGCCTCTTNGTCCATTCTGAAGGAGATGAACCCTGGGTGTTCTTTGGAAGGAATGATGCTGAGGCTGAAACTCCAGTACTTTGGCCACCTGATGTGAAGAGTTGACTCACTGGAAAAGACTCTGATGCTGGGAGGGATTGGGGGCAGGAGGAGAAGGGGACGACCGAGGATGAGATGGCTGGATGGCATCACGGACTCGATGGATGTGAGTCTGAGTGATCTCCGGGAGATGGTGATGGACAGGAAGCCCTGGCGTGCTGCCATTCATGGGGTTGCAAAGAGTCGGACACGACTGAGCGACGGAACTGAACTTAAGTCAACACCGTTGGTAAGAGGAGACAGGAGTGTATGAGAGGCAAATCGCACTCAGAGAAACTCCTGAAATAAAACGTCCAGGAATGGAGAGGTTTCATTTAAATCAAATGGCCCATCAGGTGAATTTTCCCCACTCATCTCCATGCTTCTGTCGTAGATATAATGAGGGCACGATGGAACCTCAAGGCCTCTGACTCTTTGCTCAGGGCCTGTCATGGTGTCCTGCAAAGGGATGCCAGCCTCCTCATCCCTGCTCTGGGCTCCCTCTATCCACACTGTCCCCATTTCACAGCTGGAGAAACTGAGGCTCAGGGCCCAGTGACATGCCTGAGGGCTCAGATCCCGTTCGCATTTGTAGCGTGACAAGAATCATGGGGTGATTCTGAGAGTTCCCTGGTGGCCTAGTGGTCAGAAATCTGGGCTTCCGCTGCTGGGGCCCAGCTTCAATCCCAGCCTGGGGAACTGAGATCTAGCAAGCCGCGTGGCGAGGCCAAAATAAGAAATCCTGGGGTTCAAGTGCACCCTATTCAGTGCTGTTACTCATGGCACTAAGCATTAGCTGGGCACTTGCTGCATGCCAGGCCTCATTCTGCATGGCCTGTGTGTATTATCTCAGGGCCTGTCATGGTGTCCTGCAAAGGGATGCCAGCCTCCTCATCCCTGCTCTGGGCTCCCTCTATCCACACTGTCCCCATTTCACAGCTGGAGAAACTGAGGCTCAGGGCCCAGTGACATGCCTGAGGGCTCAGATCCCGTTCGCATTTGTAGCGTGACAAGAATCATGGGGTGATTCTGAGAGTTCCCTGGTGGCCTAGTGGTCAGAAATCTGGGCTTCCGCTGCTGGGGCCCAGCTTCAATCCCAGCCTGGGGAACTGAGATCTAGCAAGCCGCGTGGCGAGGCCAAAATAAGAAATCCTGGGGTTCAAGTGCACCCTATTCAGTGCTGTTACTCATGGCACTAAGCATTAGCTGGGCACTTGCTGCATGCCAGGCCTCATTCTGCATGGCCTGTGTGTATTATCTCAGGGCCTGTCATGGTGTCCTGCAAAGGGATGCCAGCCTCCTCATCCCTGCTCTGGGCTCCCTCTATCCACACTGTCCCCATTTCACAGCTGGAGAAACTGAGGCTCAGGGCCCAGTGACATGCCTGAGGGCTCAGATCCCGTTCGCATTTGTAGCGTGACAAGAATCATGGGGTGATTCTGAGAGTTCCCTGGTGGCCTAGTGGTCAGAAATCTGGGCTTCCGCTGCTGGGGCCCAGCTTCAATCCCAGCCTGGGGAACTGAGATCTAGCAAGCCGCGTGGCGAGGCCAAAATAAGAAATCCTGGGGTTCAAGTGCACCCTATTCAGTGCTGTTACTCATGGCACTAAGCATTAGCTGGGCACTTGCTGCATGCCAGGCCTCATTCTGCATGGCCTGTGTGTATTATCTCAGGGCCTGTCATGGTGTCCTGCAAAGGGATGCCAGCCTCCTCATCCCTGCTCTGGGCTCCCTCTATCCACACTGTCCCCATTTCACAGCTGGAGAAACTGAGGCTCAGGGCCCAGTGACGTGCCTGAGGGCTCAGATCCTGTTCGCATTTGTAGCGTGACAAGAATCATTTAATTTAAGGGGTGGGGGCTTGGGCTGGAGCAAGCTTGCAAAAGGTGGTTCATAGATGAGGGCTTCTTGCTGGTGGGTTTCAACAGGAAGCTTGTAAAGTGGAAGAGGCATCAAAGATTCGAGACCCACTGGGAGACAACAGGAGATAAGAAAGAAAGGACAATCCCCTTATTCAGAGGGAGGGAGGGGAATGCAGGTTGCTGGGAATTTAAGATAACGAGCAAGGAAAACAATTACTTTATTTAAATGAATTGAAAAATATCTGGCTTCACTCTGTAAGAGGAAGCAGTTAAGGGGTTTTATTTTATTTGGGCCCTAATAATATTACAATCTCCAGGCTGGTTATTATCTGTCACTTCCCAGGGAAGATTGAAAAGAAAATAGTTTTATCCCAGGCAATTGTAAACCGTTCCATCTGATGAGTTGTTGTTCCCACTTAGAAATTACATGCCCCAGTATCAGGCAACCTGGCCTGGCTGGGTGGCTTTGTTTAACTGGTTACAGAAAAGAGGGAGGAAGAGAACATTCTCCAGTCTTTTCACTGGGACTTTCCCCAAATGCAATTTGTGTGAGGCCGGGGGGGACGGGCAGGCAGAGAAAGACACAGATTCCCAGGCTGCTCAGGCTGTGGTGGGCTTGGAATCTGTGCATTTTCTTACAAGCTCCCTGGGGTTTTCTGGCTGTCTCTTTTGGGAAGCCTGCTCCGCATTCTACCTGAGCCTGCTGGGCTGGGGACGTGCATGGTTCTGAGACAAAAGTGTTGTGAAAGTGTTAGTCGCTCAGTCGTGTCCGACTCTTTGGGACTGTTGCCCGCCAGCCTCCTCTGTCCATGGGATTCTCCAGGCAAGAATACTGGAGTGGGTAACCATTCCCTTCTCCAGGGAATCTTCCTGATCCAGCGATTGAACCTGGGTCTCCTACACTGCAGGCAGATTCTTCACCGCCCGAGTCACCAGGGGTTCTGATATACGCCTACCAAATAAAGACTGGGCGGGAAAGGATCTCAGAGATAAACTGATAAACTCACGGGATGGCAGAAACCAGACCTCAGAGGTCCTACAGCTGCTAAGAGGCAGAGCTGGGCCCAGAGCCGAGACGCTCAGTCCAAAAGTGGCTCCCTTACCCCATGACGCCGAGCAGAGACGTCAGGGGGAGTGGAGACCTCCGTTTCTTCCTTCTCACCTAGCCATGCTCACAGTGAAGAGAGACGAGCGCTGAGACTGCACAAGCTCTCCTGGGCGTTAAAGGTCACCCCCAAGGCAGGCTCTGGGCCCCAGCCCGCAGAAGATATCAGAGCCGCAGCCTCATTGTCAGCTGGAGATGGTTCAGTGCGACGCGCTTGCCCCGTCCCGCCTGCCCCTCTTACTCCCTCCAGGGGCCCCGCTCCTGGCCACCAGTCTCCACTGGACCCTTCGCTCTGCGCTGCCTCCCCCACCCCCAACTCAAAGGTCTGGAGTCCATGCTAGAGTCAACAACAGCACCACATTAGAGCTTTCTCACAAATCGACCCTCCCCAGATTGATGGGTGGATGGCATCACTGACTCGATGGACAGGAGTTTGAGCACTCTCTGGGGGTTGGTGGTGGACAGGGAAGCCTGGCGTGCTGCAGACCTTGGGGTTGCAAAGAGGCAGACACGACTGAGCGACTGAGCTGAGCTGAGATGCCATGAACTTTACCAGACACTCCCACCTCTGGCTGTGTCTCATGTGCGGGGGTCACCTCAGAAGCTGGGGCCTTCGGTAATGTCCAGGAACGCGGCTGTCCTGGGGGACTGGGACAGACCAACGGAGGCCACTAACTGACTCCCCGGGCAAGTGGTCCTTGGGTTTCACAGGAGGGCCTGACAGGATGATTCACACCTTGTATAAACAGAAGCCGGCAGCCTGGAGGCCGCCTGAGCTCAAGGAAGCGTGCATTCACTTGTGAGTGAGCCCAGACTGCAGGGGTGGGGTGGGGACTCCTGGCCCAGGGCTCCTCAGAAGACCCCCGGGGGAAAGGCTCACGGTGGGGAGGGAAGGCTCCCATGTCCTGGCACCCATCCTGGCACTGGGCGCAGGGAAGCGGCTGGAGAGGAAGGAGACGCTTCCCTCTTGACTATCCTTCCGTCCCCTTTTCTGCGTAGGTGTGTGGTCTGTGCCACGCAGCCCAGGCTGTGACGTGTGGACTGATACACACCAGGCCCTCAGCAACGGGTGTGCTGGTCTGCAGGATGAGGGCTTCTGCACACAGCGGTGGCGCGTGCTTGTGGCCTGGAAGGGGGCTCAGTGAGCTGGGCACCACGGCAACTGGGTTCAGGGGCGCCACTTCCAGTCCCTCCGTGACTTGACATATGATCTCGCCGACCTTCAGCCATCTCGACTCTCAGGTGGGGAAGACGCCTGTCCTGGCTAGAGTCCCTCATGGGGAAATGATTAGATGACAGATGGAGCTGTGCTTCGTATAAACAGAGTAACGCACTGCCATCACAAGCAGCTTTCCCGTGCCTCTTCCCCACTGACACCACTCGGAAATCCCCCTCGGGCCTAATCTTCATCCTGCCTGTCGTGGTTTGGCCAAGATCTATGTGTTCCAGGAAACTTTAGCCAGCACACCCAAAACTGAGATGCCGCCGCTGGTCAAAAGAAATATAGAGATAAAACATAAAGCGCACGTCTTCTTTAAAAAATAACTTCCTCCACTTCCAACGGCTGTTCAGAGCAAAGAGTATAATTTGCTTGACTGCCCTGGCCCATCAGCTTATCACTGAGGGCCTAGCAACTCCAAGAGGCGAGGATTATGCAAATAGAAATCAGCTTTCAAGAAAGTGGGCTAATCCAAAATTATCAAAACGGCCCAACTGGAGAGAAAAGGGGAAGCAGCTGAGATGCGTGAGCCACAGAGACAGTGGGCTGGTTCCTGGAGTGTTGTATGGAGTCGGGAGGGCTTGCTGGCACCTGAGCCAGGGTTGTCAGAGAGGTGATCTGGTCTCCGTTTCCTTGATGCTCAGAGAGGCAAGGAGAGGTGATTAGGCCAGTGGACAGAGACACTCTTTATTAAATCATTTGCTGCTGGAATGGCCCCTTCTCATTCTCAGAAATGTGGCCAAACGCCAAGAGGTAGGTTTGGTATCAGAAGACTTGAAGCTTTCCCACTGAGCTTTCCACATAAAGGCAAATTCAAATCCCCCAGGTAGCGCATACTGTGGACTTACAAGGCCAGACTGGGGCCTTTCCCTCCCCCTTGGGGAATATCCAAGAGCGTAGGCCACCTCCAAGATGGTGTCTGATCAAGGAAACCCCTCAATGAAACATGGGAGCCGGGAGCACCGTGGACAGCTCCCACAACGGCCCTGGGAACCAGGCTTCGGTGGTGGCCTGGGACTGCGACTTAGGGATCCAGCCTTGGGCTTTCTTTTGGGAATCTGGAAACCTATTGCCCTCTGAGCCCTTGGGGCTCTGGCAGTGAAGGCAGACAATTAAACCGGCAATTCAGATGCACTTTGATAAATGCTATGCTTTAGAGGCATGGTCAGGAGCACTGCACCTCAGAACAGAGGCTTCTGATTCAGATTTAGGAGCAGAGAAAAGATTTCCAAGCTGACGGATGAGTCAGAATAACCCTAGTGAGAGAGGACTGTGAATCTTGTTGGGGAAGAGAAACCAGCATAGGCAACGGGCCCCAGGGAAGCGAGGGTGTGGCTTATTGGGATGAGCTGGAAGACTTCCTTCTGTGGCCTGAGTGTCAGGTGGGAGTGTCTGGGTGAGGGTTGTTGAAAAATGAGGCGGAGAGGTGGGCAGGACCCAAATCCTGTAGGGCGTGGAACAGGGTAAAACTCCATTCTGAGGCCAAGAGCCGGTTGCTTCAGGGTTTTATGTAGTGAAACAACTTGGTTATAATTGCATCATGAATATTTCCTCTAGCTTCAAGATGGAGGCTGCCCTGGGGCCAGGCAAACCCACACCACTGGGCAGGTCAGGCGGTGAAAGACATCCTGAATAGGGTGATGATGAAGTGGGCTAACAGGTGGGGGCTTCAGGGTCCAGAGCAGCAGACACATCTGAGAGAGATTTAAGAAATGGAATTGGCAGGACTTAGATGGAGACCGCTTAGGGACGGGAAGTGAGGAGCAGGGAGGGCTTAAGGATGACTCTTGACGTCTGAGAAGCCGGGAAGAAGAAAAGGAATAGAGGTGGAATCAAGAGGAATCACAGAGGGAGGGAGAGGGAGTGATTAAGAGCAGAGACAGACGGCATCACAGGAATGAGGGCGAGGGGTGGGGACGGGGGGCCTGAGAAGGTGAGGACCACGACAGGACGCTCCGCGCGAGGAAGTCAAGTCTCCATTCTGTCCCCTGCGTGTCCTGCCAGAGTGTCAGTGTCCATCCATAATCACAGACTTGCATCAGGCCTGCACAGGACTGCGAGCTATGCTGACCACTCTGCCCAGGTGGATGAGGAAATCCTCTGGAGCCTGGCAGGGACACCAAGTGGGCGGGCCCTGAGCGAACAGCCAGTGAAGGGGGAGGAGGGTTTGGCCCCTCACTGCTAATGTTCCTGAGGCAGGCGCAGCCCCTTCCTCTAAGCCTCAGTCTCTCACCCTATAATTCAGATGCTGGGTCACTTCTCCACCCACTTCTCCACAGCGGAAGGGGCTGGAGGCTGGAAGAATGGGTCTGGGCAGGGCCAGGCCTGTCACTTGTCCTGAGATTAGTATATTTCACTTTGTGGATTCAGAGCATCTGTCATTTGACAAAGCCTAAAAGGAGATGGGTTGGATAAACTAACTTTTCCACTTTCCAGAAAATTCCAGCCTACAGTACTGAGTGCCCAGCATAACGAGGACAAGGCCACTGGCTCAGAATAAGTGCTGGATGCATGTGTGGGCCAATGGATGGACAGATAAATGGATGGATAGGTGGATGGATGATGGATAGATGGATGGATGGGTGGATGGATGGGTGGATGGATGAATGAGTAGGTCGATGAATGTGTGGGCCAATGGATGGATAGGTGGATGGATGATGGATAGGTGGATGGATGGGTGGATGGATGGGTGGATGGATGAATGAGTGGGTCGATGAATGTGTGGGCCAATGGATGGATAGGTGGATGGATGATGGATAGATGGATAGATGGGTGGATGGATGATGGATAGATGGATGGATGGGTGGATGGATGATGGATAGATGGATGGATGGGTGGATGGATGGGTGCCGGGAGCCAGCGTGAGGAACTCCGCCCATGGCAAAGGTCATGAGGAAGGAGGCTTCGGCATACGCAAAGGCGTGATCGAGCCTCAGGAAACCCCCTGTTCCCGAGCGTCTACCCCAAAACCAGAGTCTGTTTTATGCTCTCACCTACACCTCTGACTTTACGGGGGCTCTCCCCCATAACCATTTCTCTTGGAGAAGGAGTTAACGTGCAGCTTCAAGGCAATAAAAATTCCTGGGCATGACAAGAGTGTTTCAGCTTAGGGACTCCTCTGAAGTTTATCTAGCTCACCTGTATAGGTTTGCCACATGTGATTGTTTACAGCCTCCCAACCTGGGAGGCAGGAGATGTTTTAGACTTACTAAAGGCAAATTCTTTTGGGGAGTTGGAAATTATTAGTATAGTGGGTTGGTTGGGAATTATATTGATAAAGGGTTTTTCATTTGTTGTGTCAATAATTGCTGCTAATTCCCTGTCCTGGGTGTGACAAGGATGTCCTAGGTCAAACCTCTCTACTGACAGACTAGCTTGTGTGACAGGATTATCTATACTCCTGCCACTACGCACAGGATTGTTTACTACCTCTCAACCATAAACAGCACAGANATGAAGGTCAGGACTGCTGTCCCCCATATGACTCTGTATTCATCCCTATATGTAAAAAAAGGTATATAAACAAACCCAAAAAGTAAAGAAATCGGATCAGTTTCTGGAAAGACTGATTCCCCCATGTCGTTTCTTTCTTGCTCTCGTTTTTCTGACTGAGGCTATACAACCCCTTTTTCTCTAATATTCTTCCAGCTACTCTTTATCTGTAACTAACTAAATCATTTCCAGAGACGCCGACGCCATCCCCACCTTCAAATTCCCTGGATCCACCGGGGCTGGACCCCGGCAGATGGGTGGATGGATAGGTGGATGGATGGGTGGATGGATGGGTGGATGGATGGGTAGATGGATGGGTGGATGGATGGGTGGATGGATGGGTGGATGACGGTCAGATGGATAGATGAATAGAGATATGGATGACTGCGTGCATGGGTGTATGTCTGTATATATGTCCGTATGTATGTATGGATGGATGGATGGTGGATGGGTGGATGGATGGATGGATGGGTGGATGGATGGGTGGATGGATGGATGGATGGGTGGATGGATGGGTGGATGGATGGATGGATGGGTGGATGGATGGGTGGATGGATGGATGGGTGGATGGATGGGTGGATGGATGGATGAATGGATGGATGGATGGGTGGATGGATGGATGGGTGGATGGATGGGTGGATGGATGGGTGGATGGATGGGTGGATGCATGAATGAGTGGGTCGATGAATGTGTGGGGATGGATGGATGGGTGGATGGATGGGTGGATGGATGGGTGGATGGATGGGTGGATGCATGAATGAGTGGGTCGATGAATGTGTGGGCCAATGGATGGATAGATAAATGGATGGATGGGTGGATGGATGGGTGGATGACAGTCAGATGGATAGATGAATAGAGATATGGATGACTGCGTGCATGGGTGTATGTCTGTATATATGTCCGTATGGATGGATAGATGGATGGATGGATGAGTGGATGGATGGTGGATGGATGGATTGATAACACCTGAATGATCACCATGCTCTTATTGGCTTTAGCATAGACAAAGCATCTTTGAAGTTTTCAGAAACGGTGCAGAGCCGCCAGCCTCGGGCAGTCTATGTCCAGGAGTAGTGCAGACAACAATCTATTTTGTGGTTGATGAGAAATTCTAAGACAGTCAGCTACAACCTGAGAAGGCAACCTGACATTCATTCCTTGGCAGTAATCGTTTCCAAGAGCGCCTGTTGGAACAGAAGGGAAGCAGAGAGCTGGTGAGAGGAACCAAGGCCTAGGCTAGGCCAGTTTAAGCAGTAAGTCTAGGTCTGGTGAGTGGGAAGATGGATGGAGGGATGAGTGGAGACGTCCTTGGGAGGCTCAGAAAGAGGGACCTGGGGAACTGTGAACACCAAGTAAAGACGGACTCTGTCTGCTTCACAGCCCCTGTTCTCCTAATCCCTCCACATCGCTTCCTCCACTTTTCAGCCGGGGGCTTAAAAGGCGGAAGCACTGAGATCATCTCCCAGGGTCTGGCGCCTTCTAGAAGCATGAATTGGCCTGAAACACCTAAGCCTCGGTCTCTATATCTACATAATGGTAACAAAAAAGAAAATGTGTCATAGAAGTGGAAAAATTTGTCACTTATAAAATGCTTAGCACAATCCTGGAACATAGAAAGTGCCCTAAAATATTATTTATTAGCTCCCATGAGCCCTGATTTGCTTCTGCAGGGCCCCTTGCCCACAATGCCCTCTACTCTCTGTCCACTTTCCAATAACTTTACTGATCTTTCACAGTCCAGCTTAAAGTCCGCCTCCTTCAGGAAGCCATCTCTGGTCAATTTCACTCCATTGCTCTGCGAGCCCCTAAGTGCGGGAAAAAACTCAAGGAGTCCTTCAGCTTCTCCCTGGAGCCTTCGAGGTGGGAGGTGTCTGGTTACTGTAGATGGTTGTTGCTATCAAAGGAAGCCGAGAAGGCTGCCCCAGAAACTTCACTGCCTGCACCTCTTCCCTGTGTCTCTTCTTCCAGATAAAATGCTAGTAATAAAGTCATGTTGAACTGGCCTGTCCCCTTAATTGGTGATTTGGCAAAGGACAGATTCCCTGCTAAGCATTAAAAGGCTTTAAAATTCTCTTTATTGAACTACCTCTGAGTGCCTGTGCTGAATTCTAGGTACTGGCAGGATTCAGCCTGGAGTTTCCCTAGGCAGGACCACAGAGAGATGAAGGACCCCCCTGTACCTTCTAAGAGGCAGATGGGATGTAGCCAGAAGCCTGGGGTCTGGCCCAGTCCTCAAGGGTGTGTGTCCTCTCTCCCTTCCCCTCTAGATTTGACCCAAGGGAAACAACAGAAGCTATTTAAGGACATTTGGCTGCCAGGAAATAGAGTAACCCCTCAGGGGACTCGGGTTTCCTGTGGCCCCTTTGATCTCTCAGCATGGTGGACCTTACATGGTGGAGGAAGATGCTTTTTGGGGAAGGGAGAAGTATTCCTTATCAAGGAGTGAAGTGACGCCCTGAACGTGTCCTGATCCTGGAAAAGTCTCACGAAAAGGTTAAGTAGGGCAGGTGTGGCAAACCTTCCCAGCAACTCTTCCCATTGATTGAGCACCTCCTAGATGCCGAGCTCTAGACCTAGGACTCCCTGCCTACTCTGTGCCACTGAGTCCTAATAACCCCAAGAGGCCAGTGGCGTGAGCCCCCTTTACGAAGAAAAGAAGTCTAAAGTTCAGAGAGGTTAAGTATTAATAACTAACTCAAGGTGTAGCGGCAAAGAAGTGGCAGAGCAGAGACTAGAACCCATGGTCTTTTTCACAACCCATCCACTGCTGCCGGGGAGCTTGGAGGCCGAAAAGAGAGAGACAGCAGCCTTGGGGCAGCAAGCCCCAGCCCCAACTCCTCCCTGCCTCCAGTTCCGCTTAGATCTCACCAGATATGGCCCAGAGAGGAACTTTGCCCTAGGCATTTCCCCAGCTGCTTGTCCGCTGGGACTTGCTGGGGAAGGAGAAATTCGGCATGGAGAGGCCTGCGGAGTCCTAGAGGCTCCCTCGACGGCGGGGGCAAGTCCATGGCCTCCTCTGGGCCACTCTCTCCACCTGATAAGTGCAGAGAGTAGTCCTGGGCATCTCTAAAGGCCATTCCAGGGCTAAGCTCCAGGGTTTTATGACCATGTCTTTCCAAAGCATTGGTTGGACAGTATCTCAGCCTACTGACCTTAGGGAATCAGAGAAAAAGCCCCTTGGGGACTTTGACTTCATCCCGTGAAGGAAAATTTAAATGTTTTCATTGCAAGGGATTATAAGGATCGGTCCCATCACTTCATGGCGAATAGATGGGGAAACAATGGAAACAGTGAGAGACTTTATTTGGGGGGGGGCTCCAAATCACTGCAGATGGTGACTGCAGCCATGAAATCAAGATGCTTGCTCCTTGGAAGAAAAGCTATGACAAACCTAGACAGCATATTAAAAAGCAGAGACATTACTTTGCCAACAAAGGTCCATCTAGTCAAAGCTACAGTTTTTCCAGTAGTCATGTGTGGATGTGAGAGTTGGACCATGAAGAAGGCTGAAGGTTGAAGAATGGATGTTTTTGAGCTGTGGTGTTGTAGAAGACTCTTGAGAGTTCCTTGCACTGCTGAGAGAGCCAACCAGTCCATCCTAAAGGAAATCAGTCCTAAATAATCATTGGAAGGATTGATGCTGAAGCTGAAGTTCCAATACTTTGGCTACCTGATGCAAAGAGCCAACTCACTAGAAAAGACCCTGATGCTGGGAAAGATCAAAGGTAGGAGGAGAGCGGATGACAGAGGACGGGACGGTTGGATGCTATCACTGACGTGATGGACATGAGTTTGAGCAAGTTCCAAGAGATGGTGAAGGACGGGGAAGCCTGGCGTGCTGCAGTCCATGGGGTTGCAAAGAGTCAGACGAGACTGACTGACTGAACAGCAACAAAAATTTAGTAGAGGCCTCCTGGTCCGGTAGTACCAGACGTGTTTCAGTGTTATGCTATCTGTCCATTTCTCTGCATCCCCATCACTACCATCTCTGCCTGAGCTGCCATCATTCCTCACCTGGAAGCTGCAAGAGCCTCCTAACTCTTCTCTCCACTCTGGTCCCTGGAAGAGACAGTGCTCGGTGATCACCAAATCTCCGTGTTATCCTCTTCCAGGGCATCTGGCCAAACTACGTTTCCCAGCCTCCCCTGCAGCTGCAGCCATGTGGCAGAGTTCTGGCCAACAGAATGTGAGCAGAGATGCCCTACACCGCTTCACAGGCCCTTCAAGAGGGTCCTCTTTTGGAGGGAACGTGCACAATGAGAGGGCAGAGCCACAAGGTGAAACAAGCCTGGGCTCCCAAGCCACCTCATGGAGGAGACCTGCCCTGGAGGCGGATCACCCAGATCCAACTTTTTGTGAACAAGAAACCCACCTTTGTTGCACCAAGCCACTGAGACTTGGCGGTTGTTTTGTTAATGCAGCACAGCCTAGGCCATCCTGACTCACACATGCCCCTGCAGTCTGCCTTCTCTACAACAGCTGGGGAATTATTTCCAGAACATAAATCTGAATGATCTTTGAACCGCACCACTCCCCACCTGAAACTCTCCACTAAGTCCCACAGTGCACAATGAGTAAGAACCGCAAGGCCCTGCGTGACGTCTACCCGTCTCCTCTCTGCTCCCCGCCCCCCTCCCACAGTGTTCCAGGCACACATCTGACCTCTGGACAGTGTCACCGAGCTCAGCCTTCCACAGACTCTCCCGCTGCCTGCAGGGTTCCTCCTGGGATTGTTGTGTGACCCCTCCTGGTCATACAGAGCCGTCTCGCTGCCATTCCCTAAGAGGCACCTTTCTGACCAGCCAACTTAGGAAGCCCCGGGCACCCTCTCTCATATCACCCTAAATTATCTAGCCCGCACTCATCACCATCTGATACTTTCTTGCGAACTAATTAATGAATGGTCTTTCTCCCCACCCCACTAGAGCAAGGACAGAGTCTGCCTTACTCACCGCTTTCTTCCGGTGTCTAGACTAGCTCCTGGCTTACGGCAGACCCTTGGTTAGTGCTCCTGGACCAGGAACATTAACTTTTATAGCTCCGCGAGGTGGGATTTGGCACAAGAGGAAACTGAGGCCCAGCGAGGTCAAAACCGGCCAATGACAGTGCTCCGCCTGGCTCTGCCTAACTCCACACGCGTCCTCTTTCTCCTCTGTAATTTTTGCCTCTTTTGAAGATATTTTAATTACATAGGGTTTATGATCCAACACAGAGAAGACAGCTACTCTGTCTTCAGCAATTTCTCTTAACTCAGCCCTCGCCCTAGGGGGTTCCCGGTCGGATGGGGAAGACGCGGTCCTTTTCGTCTGAAAGCGCACACAGGCTGAGGCTGAAGACAGAGTCCCCGCACCTGAGCGGATCCCCGGGGCATTTACGAAGCAGCATTTAGGGGAGTCAGCGGTCAGAGCACCTTCGGATTCACCAGGAGAGGGAGAGAGGGAGGGGATGAGAGAGACGGAAGGACAGAGAGACAGAGACAGGGAAGCGTGAGCAGGGGCCATCCGCACCTCCCGCCCGGGTGAGAGGCGCGAGCCGGCTGCCCCGTGGGCCAGCGGGCAGGGGAAGCGGATGCTGTCGCGGCTCGCCCTGATGGCAGGAAGTGAGTGTGAGGACACGCCGAGGGGAGACAGTGGGGTCCCGGGGCCTGGGGTGCAGTTTCTGACCACTGCTGACTCCTGCACCAGCGGGCTTCCATTGCTGCGTCAAAGACCCCAAGCTCGTCCCCCGTGAGCCGGTCGGGGGAGGGGGCAGCCAGACCTAGGATGAGAGCAAGCCCCGGAGCCTAAGGCTGGAGCTTCTTCTCTGGCCGTTTCTCTTACTTCAACCGAGAGACTTACAGTCCAGGGTGAGGAGGGACACTGCTAGCACAGAGCTGGGCTCGGGTGTGAGGGGGCCGAAGGGGCGAGCCGTCCAGCCATGCCCTCCAAGCTCAGAGAGGCTGCCCAGGAGCTGCCTTTGCACACAGCTCCGCCCGCCGGGCCGCTTGGCGTCTCCCCTCACCTGTTCCACCTGGTGAAATGACGCCGGCGCCCAGGCCTCTGCCCACCCGGACGCCACCTCCTGCCTGAGGGCCCTTCATCTCCCCCACGCAGCGTCTTACTCCCTCGGCTGGGCCTCCAGCAAGCCCCAGGCCCGCAGCCATCCCCTGCACCGCTGCCCCGCCGCCATCACCCGCACTCAGCTGCCCGCACGGCTCTCCTGGACCCCCGCGGCAGCGGCCAGCCCAGAGCCCCCACCTCCACCCAGCCTCCCCTCATTAACCTCACAGCCGCCAGGGACCAGCCAGCAGTCCCCGCCTTTCTCGGTACCGGGACAATTTCATGAAAGACTGTTTCCACTGACCGGGGTGGGGTGGGGGAAGGGTTTCAAGAGGATGCAGTCACGTTGCAGTTATCGTGCAGTTCATTTCTAACCCAGTGCTGCCGCTGACCTGACAGGAGGGACCGGTCCGTGGCCGGAGCCTGGGGACCCGGGCGCCGGACGTGCCTGCCGCTCCTCTGCGTGAAACGGGGTTCCCCTCTTTGCCCTCGGGGTTAAGTTCAAGCATCTTATCAAGATGAATACCTGATCTAGGCCTCATTCATCCCTCTGGTTGCTTTTTTGCTTCTTCACCTCTTCCCGTCTAGACCCCCGCTAGATGGCCCACTTTAATTTTCTGGCTTGCCATAATTTCTCCCCTTTCAGGGGGCCTGCACAGGCTTTTGGCCAAGTTTATCTCATTCTGCAACTCTTAGCTACTACCTTCCTTCTTTGGGAAGCCAGCCCAGACCATTCAAGTCTGGGCTGGGTATGCATACTACATAACCCCTCCATCACCCAACAAACGGCTCGATCTACGCCGGCTGCATTCCCCAATGGGATGGAAGCTCCTTGGGGGCAGGGAGAACCTTCTTTTTCAGTGCTGTCCTCTCAGCACCTACCACAGAGCCTGGAGCCTTGGGTGTCCATGAAATATCTATTAAGTAAATAAATGACATGGGGATGTTGGATGGACGAATGGTTTTCACCGAGGGCACCTTGCCCCAGAGAACTCACCATGTGGTATCACTGGACCTTGTCTAACCTACACCTGTGTCCTAAGGACCATGGTCTAGAGCTTCCCGAGGGGCTTAGCAGTAAAGAATTCCCCAACAAAGCAGGAGACGTGGGTTTGATCCCTGGGTTGGGAAGATCCCCTGCAGAAGGAAGTGGCTACCTGCTCCAGGATTCTTGGAAATCCCATTGACAGAGGAGTCTGGCAGGCTACAGTCCGTGGAATTGCAAAAGATTGGACACGACTTAGCAACTAAACAACAAGGACCAGCAAAAGCTGGATATTGGGTCATTTCTCCAGGCTCCATGAGGGAGGCTGTCTGTCCGCTTTGGTAGGTGGCATTTTCCCAGCCCCCTCCCCTCTAATGGTCTAGAAATTCACAACTGTGAGTTGTGTTGGTCTAATGGAAAATCCCAGTGTTGTTTCTCCACAGAAGCATCTATAAATCAGGCTGCACAACTTTGACAGTGCCACAGAGGCGGCCTCCAACCGTCTGCCCAGAGCGCCCCCACATTGTGCAAAGTTTAGAGACATACAGAGGGGTTAATTCTGACCGCTTGAAATGAATCGCAGCGTCTCCCTTCAAAGTCCAGTCAGCCAGCACGGGCCGGCTCCCACCATGTGCACAGCCCCGGGTGGGGAGCACGGGAGGGACAGAGGCAGGGGGCAAGGGGCCCAGACCCAGCTGCGGGCATCGACCATCCCAACCAGCTGGTGGCCTCTCCTTTGGCGTGTTCTGCGCGCACCTCTCCTCAGGGCTAGGAAAGCATCCTCCGTGCCTTGTAGACACCTCCATGCCTGGCTTTTCCATTTGAGTGCTCACTCCTTTCTGCTCACGCTCTATTGGGCAGACTGTGAATGCATGGGAGGAGAGGCTTGGGGAAGCAGCTAATGTTTCGGAGTACTCACTAAATGAGAGTGTAGACACTGAAGCCAAACCTCCAGGGTTAGATCCCACCTCTTTAATTTACTAGCTGTATGATCTTGAGCAGGCTGTTCCCCCTCTGTGCCTCAGTCTCCTCATCTGTAAAATGGGGCCAAGGAGAGTACTTTCCCATAGGGTTGCTATGAGGATTAAATGAGCTAACATACGTAAAGCACTTGGACAGTGTCTAGTCTCAAACCAGTGCTCAGTAAATGTTCGCTTCTATTATACTGTGATTGATATTATTTGCCAGGCACTATGGTAAGCTGGAATCAAGACTGTCAGGAGAAATATCAACAACCTCTGATATGCAGATGACCTCACCCTTATGGCAGAAACTGAAGAACTAAAGAGCCTCTTGATGAAAGTGAAAGAGGAGAGTGAAAAAGTTGGCTTAAAGCTCAACATTCAGAAAACTAAGATCATGGCATCCGGTCCCATCACTTCATGGCAAATAGATGGGGAAACAGTGGAAAGAGTGTCAGACTTTATTTTTTGGGGCTCCAAAATCACTGCAGATGGTGACTGCAGCCATGAATTTAAAAGACGCTTACTCCTTGGAAGGAAAGTTATGACCAACCTCGAAAGCATATTAAAAAGCAGAGATGTTACTTTGCCAACAAAGGTCCATCTAGTCAAGGCTATGGTTTTTCCAGTGGTCATGTATGGATGTGAGAGTTGGACTGTGAAGAAGGCTGNTGTTGTGTTGGAGAAGACTCTTGAGAGCCCCTTGGTCTGCAAGGAGATCCAACCAGTCCATCCTAAAGGAGATCAGTCCTGCATATTCATTGGAAGGACTGATGTTGAAGCTGAAACTCCAAAACTTTGGCCACCTGATGCGAAGAGCTGACTCATTTAAAAAGACCCTGATGCTGGGAAAGATTGAAGGTAGGAGGAGAAGGGGACAACAGAGGATGAGATGGTTGGATGGCATCACTGACTCAATGGTTTGGGTAAACTCTGGGAGTTGGTGATGGACAGGGAGGCCTGGCGTGCTGCAGTCCACAGGGTCGCAAAGATTCGGACATGACTGAGCCACTGAACTGAACTGAACTGATGGTGAGCATTTGCCAGAATGCTCTCATTTTATCCTCACAGTCCCTCGGGGCAGGGTGGGGGGGTCGGTATTAATCCCTTCATTTTCTAGGTAAGGGGACAGAGGCTTTGGAGGCTGGTGACCTGCCACCCCCACCGCAAGCTGCTCCTGGTCGAGGCTCGCTGGCCGGAGCTCCAGGGTGGCTGCGGGGAACTCACCCCTTGTTCCCATCCCTCGAGGCCCCACTCTGCCAAGTGCTCTGGAAACTCACACTCAAGGGACATGCCCTCCTGCTCCACTGCCACACAGGGTGGCAAAGACAGGCAGCAGGGGGCACTGATGGCCCAGAGACGGAAGAATATACTCCTGCTGCTCCTGCCCCCATTTTGACTCTGGAAGCCTAACAGAGCTGGCCTCACCCTCGGGTCAGCTAGGCCGGCCCTCCCTGGGATGTGGAAGATACACATTGACTGACCGTCTCAGGAGAACGAGAATACAGCTAGCATGGGGCTCTGGGGTCAGAAGGACCTGGGTTTGAGTTCCAGCCCTGCACTTGTGGGAAATCACACATTCGAGCCTCAGTTTCCTCTTCTGTGCCATGGGGCTGCTTATAGCTCCTGCTTCGGGTGGTGCATGGAGAACTCTTAGCTTAAAGCCCGGCATGACATAAATCACCAGGAGGGATTCGTTCTCTCTTGCTTGAAACCCAAGCAGCTTCCAAATAGCCTCAGCAGCTGATGCATTTCCCCAAATCTTTTGAGAACCTGGGGTGGGGGGTTGCTGAGCCCCAGGGCTGCCTGGGACCCCAGGAGGCTCTGAAGCCTGGGGCTTGTGTGGGCAGCGCAGCCTTTTGGTGCCACAAGGCCATGCTAAACAGGCTGCCACAAACCCAGACAGCAGTTTGGTGTGAATGAATATGAAGCGTCCCAAGCATGGGGCTGGGGAACAGGGCCCACGCTGTGTCAGCCCCCTTTGCCATCTCAGGCAGGCGTGACTTCAGGGACATCGCAGCAAGACCCCGGCTGCCATCTTTGTGGGAAGCTGGAGGTGGGGAGACCGCAGAGGCTGAGCCGGAGGCTGCAGACCTGAGCTCCACAAGGATAATTAAGTTGACTGGTGCTGGATGGAGGGGGATTACAAGATACAAGTTCCCAGGGATGTGAGATGCTGGCAAAGGGAGGGGCCTGTCTGCCCAGCGGTGAGGCAGGGTAATGAGCTCAAAAGCGCCAAGAGCAGGACGCCAGGCAGGAGACGTGGGGCCTAAGGCAGCAGAGCGCTGGGCAAAGCGGAGCCTGCTGGGGACCGAGATGCAGGCCATCTCTCAGAGGTGCCCACTCAGGGAGCAAGACGGCAGCACCCACAGGTTCAGGGGGCGAGCCTGGGAGCACAGCCTGCCACAACTCCATCCTCAGCCCCTCGGGGCTGCTTGGGGGAAAATGAACTGAAATATTAGCACCTTTTTCATTCAAGCAAGCTCCAGATTCAAAGGCAGAAAGAGGGACAGAGAGCTGAACAGTTCCAGGCCAGGTTTCAGAGTCAGGGCAGCTATCTTCGCTTTCCCTGCAAGAAATGACGCTTTTTCATAGGAACGTCTGGTTGCAAAGTTCTGGCTCCCCTTGGGGTTCAAGGTTAACTACTCCTGCTCTTGAAAGAGGTGGGCATCAGTCAGGAGAATGCTTGACATGAGGGTTAATGGTGTTTGAATCCTGATCCGAATCTAAGTGCATTTGGGACATGATGGGATTCCTTCTGGTCTTCAGGCCTCTGTTCTCAATACATCTGCCGAAGAAGGTATACCAATGACTTCATCTTCCAAACACAGCGAGAGTAATCGAAGAAGGAGAGACTGACTCGGTGCCTGGCGCATACCAGGAGCTCATCGCATACTTGTTCACTGATAAATGAAATCTACCCAAAAAATGCAAAAAAAGGAAGACATGAAATGTCAGCTGAGGAAATTGAATTCCTAAAGAATACAAGGAAAGCCACCACATGCTTATTAAAGAGAATAAATGAATTCATCTAATTTGTTGGATGCAAGATAAAGCCACAAAAAAATCAATTGCATCGCATTCTTATATCCCAGAGATCCACAGAAAATCCGATGAAAACGATTCCATTTATAATAATAAAATATAAATACTTGAGAGTCCTTTTAATTTGGGACACAAGATATTTGTTCAAAGAAATTATAAAAACCCAATGGAGGCTCAATATTATGAAAACTATCAACATAATTCATTACACTAGTAAATTAAAGGAGAAAAACCATATGATTATTTCAATAGATTCTTAAGAAGCACTTAATTAATTTTTCTTTATAAAAACTCTAAGTGAAATGGGAATAGAAGTAAACTTCCTTTATATGGCAAAAATAGTATTTATTGGTAACCAGCAGCAAATACCACACAGAATGTTGAACGCAATCCTACAAAAAACAAAAATAAGACAAGGAAACATTTTGTAAGCATTCTGAAGGTTTCAGGCAATGGAATAAAGTAAGAAATTAAAAGTTCAATGAGTCATAACAATACCAATACTTATACAGTGTCAGGCACTGTCCTGAGTTCTAGATGAGAAAACTGGGGCACAGAGAGTTTAACTTGCTCAGAGTCACAAAGCTTCTAAGTGGCCAAGCTCGGATTTGAATCTCAGTGATCTGGTCCCAGGACATGTGTTTTATACATTATGAGATATTGTCTGTCAGGTGTTGAAAGAGAAAGGTTGTCGTCTGCAAATAATATAGTTGTTCCGTCACTCAGTCCCGTCTCTTTGCGACCCCGTGGACTGTAGCATACCAGGCTTCCCTGTCCTTCACTATCTCACAGAGTTTGCTCAAGCTCATGTCCACTGAGTCAGTGATGCCATCCAACCATCTCCCCCTCCGTTGCCCCCTTCTCCACCTGCCTTCAATCTTTCTCAGCATCCAGGTCTTTTCCAATGAGTCGCCAGAAGGTCGAAATTAAACAAAAAGCTTATTAGATCTGACAAGTGTCAGTAAGATGCTTGCATAAAAGGCCAACGTGCAAACATCACCGACTTCCTTCATTCCACGAGGCAGAAGCTCTCTACAGCAGTGCCTCGCACCCTGCCTGGGACACAGTGGACCCTCGATAGCCAACTGCTGAAAGATGAACCGGTAGAGAGCACAGCATCGCTTAGAAAGGCCAGCACAGTTCCGCCATCGCTCTGTTAGCAATGCGGCTGGGTTCCTTCGAGGCAGCCACTGAACAACTTCCCTCCAGCCTCCAGCTGATCCCCCTCCAGCACGTGCTCTCAGATGCAGAAGGCCCCTGCAACGACCCCTTCAAAGCGGAGACCCCCTTCTCTGCCATCTCAGCCTGACACCCGGATGGGGTTCTGGCACGCTGTCCTGCAGCCCGTGTGCCCGGGAAACTAGAGCACCATCAGGAGCTAGCATATGGAAAGCACTTCTGGAAGCTGGGAGTGGGCAGCAGACAGCGCGATTCATTGTTCAGACCGGGGTGATCCCGAGAGGTTAGAGCCGTTATCAGCCCATCTCACAGGCACTGGTGTGGAGGCTGAGAGAAGGCGCCGAAGGAGGAGGCGGGGCCGGAACTGAATTCAGGTCTCTCCGCCTCCAGCACCTCTTTGGCTCAGTGGCCTCTTCACCTCTGGTCCACCCACTCCTTGAGGTACAGGGTGACCCTCTTTGGAACACCACCAAACAGAGGGTTCTGTACATCAGGCATCAGGTCAGGTCACCTTGGACTTTTAGGAACAGTGGATTTGCAGGGTATGTAAGGAACACCCCCAGGGCTGGGTGGCGGAGGGCAGGAGAAGGGAGACTGCCACGCCCAGACAGTGACAAAGGCTCCTGTAACCAGGAGCTGGGAAGACGAGGTGGGCTCGGGCGCTCTGTGAGGGCTGGCTCAAGGGAAGAGCTGTGGGGTGGGGGCAGGGGCAGGGAAGGGAACGGGAGAGCAGGAAATATCCCTTTGGCTTAAGTAATCTGGTCCCATCACTTCATGGGAAATAGATGGGGAAACAATCGGAACAGTGAGAGACTTCATTTTCTTGGGCTCCAAAATCACTGCAGATGGTGACTGCAGCCATGAAATTAAAAGATGCTTGCTCCTTGGAAGAAAAGTTATGACCACCCTAGACAGCATATTAAAAAGCAGAGATATTACTTTGCCAACAAAGGTCCGTCTAGTCAAGGCTATGGTTTTTCCAGTAGTCATGTATGGGTGTGAGAGTTGGACCATAAAGAAAGCTGAGTGCCAAAGAATTGGTGCTTCTGAACTGTGGTGTTGGAGAAGACTCTTCAGAGTCCCTTGGACTGCAAGGAGATCCAACCAGTCCATCCTAAAAGAAATCAGTCCTGAATATTGATTGGAAGGACTGATGCTGAAGCTGAAACCCCAATCCTTTGGCCACCTGATTCAAAGAGCTGACTCACTAGAAACGATCCTGATGCTGGGAAAGATTGAAGGCAGGAGGAGAAGGGGATGACAGAGGATGAGATGGCTGGATGGTATCACCGACTCGACGGACATGAGTTTGAGTGAACTCTGGGAGCTGGTGATGGACAGGGAATCCCGGTGTGCTGCAGTCCATGGGGTCACAAAGAGTTGGACACGACTGAGCAACTGATCTGAACAGAACTGAACTGAGCCTGATGAATGGTGATGGAGTTTACTGAGATGGCAAACAACGGGAATGGGTCTGGGGGAGAAATACCGAATCTTGTATTGGCTGTATCAAGTCTGAGACGCTTATCAGATATTCTCCAGGAGAGGCCCAGAGAAAGATGCTGCTCTTTCGCTTAAAATCCTTTGAACGCACTGGTGGATAGAGGCCCGGGCCCACTGCCTGCAGCCTCAACTCTGGCCCATTCCGCTTGGGCTCCTTGCTGCTCTCAGCCTCCTCGTTGCCCTGTGCCTCTGTTCTTCACCAGCGCCCAGTCGGGTTTCCATGGCCACCCCTGGGGCCTTTGCACGTGCCCTGGCCTCTGCTGGTCATGCCCTCTGTCCCCTCCTTATTCCGAAACAGCCCCAGACGAGGGCGGGGCTCCACTCGGTGGCTCTCCCAGCAGAGCACAAGCCGGGGCCAGCATCTCGGTGTTGCAACCGCAGCTCTGAACAGGTTGTTCCTTAAGTGGAAATAAACAGCTTTCCAACACCTTCAATTATTTTGGAAGCACCTGCTCACATATAATTAATGTGCCAATTAAAGTGATTATTATCACCATGAAAGCCGGTCCCCCAAGATCCCACTTGACAACACTTGTTTTGACTCGTCTGAGTTACTCCACCACCTTGCAAAATAACAACAATAATAATAATCAACATATTCATTTCTTGAAGGAGAGTCTCCATTTCAGATTTTCCACACTCGTCCAGGCCACCTGTCTCCCTCATCAGCAGGATTCGTGAAGACTGGCTGCCCAGACTCAGCTCTGGACAGTAGCATCACACACGTTGCCAGGTTCATCTAAGGGGCGTGGGCAGGCGCCCTGGGTGTGTGGCGTGCGGGGAGGGGCATGCAGGGAAGGGTGTGGAGGGAGAGGGTCCTGCCCTTTCCGCCTGTCTGCTCTGCCTGTGTTTGTCTCGGGGTGGGTGAGCCACGCTGCCTGTGTCGTCTCTGCAGGAGGAAGCTGTGTCCCCCCGGGGTCCGCCTTCAGCGCTGACAGCCCCCGTGTGCATCTGTACCGCTGCCTCTGCAGACAGGTGGCTGCGGCTGCGTGACGATAAGGGCATCCGGCCAGCCCTGCCCTGGCCCCGGCCCTCTCCGGCTAGCCCTGGGCCAGACCTAAGGCGCTTCCCCAAGAGGGACCCAGATGGCCCCAGTCAGCTCTGTGGATGCGGAGAAGATCCTGCTGCAAGAAAGTCAGGCCGGCGGGTGGACTCTGCTCCATCTTACTCTCTGCGGGGCTTGGGGTCAATTGCTTTGCTTCTCTGAGCCTCAGCATCCCCATTCCTAAAAGGGACAATGGTATCAGCATCAGATGGCTTCTGTGGGGACCCAGTGGGGTGATTCTGTTAATGTCCCTGACATAGCTCTGGACCTAAACAGTAGTGGCAGCGTTGATGAGGAGGAGGGAGAGGAGCCCCACGCCAGCAGGGTTCAGCCCCCAGGTTGCCTGTCACTCCAGACGGAAATCCTTCCCAACCCCAGGGGGGTATTTATGACCTCCAGTTCAGTTCAGTTCAGTCACTCAGTTGTGTCTGACTCTCCAACCCCATGGACTGCAGCACGCCAGGCCTTCCTGTTCATCCCCCAACTTCTGGAGTTCACTCAGACTCATGTCCATTGAGTGGGTGATGCCATCCAAGCATCTCATCCTCTGTCATCCACTTCTCTTGCCTTCAGTGGAAGCTAAAGAAAGAACAGGCTTTGGAAAGAAAGGCTTTGGAGCCAGAGGGCTGGTTTGAAACTTGACCCAACTCCTCTTTAGGAGCACAACTCAGAGCAAGTTGCTTACGCGCCTCTAAGCTCAGTCTCCGGGCTCAGACATGAGAATTAGAGGGTCCAGCCTGCAGGGCCCTGTCCGTCCGCCCCCAGTCCTCACCCTCCTCCCGAGACTCCCTGAGGTCTCTGAATGCCCACAGCCTCTTCTTTCACGGGAAAACTCAGGAGATGCGCCTGAGAGGCAGGCAGGGGCCAGACACCCAGGGGCAATGCGGAGGCCTCGATGCTGATTCCCAGGCGGGTGGCATGGGCACAGCTGTCCTCAGCCAGACCTCCAGCTGTGGGCCTCTCTTCCGGCTTCGCTCTCCAACCTCACTAACTTCTTCACACACGCGCCTGCGCCCTCTTAGCCCCCCAGGCATCTGACTCCTCCTCTCCTTTGAATGGTCACTCAAGGGTGGGGCACCCACATGAAGCAGATTCCCAGAACATCCACAACCACCCTCCTCCCGGGGGAGCTAGGACTTTCTCGATTCCTGGTGTCCCACACTCGGCGGGTGGGCCGGCCTTGCCATGACGTCATCACTGGGCAGCTGACCTTGATGCGGCTCAGAATTCCGGAGTTGAAATGGACAGGTCATCCTGCTCTGGTCTCCCTTGGGCCGAGAAGACATAAGTCCTTTCAATGGCATCTAATTTATTTTCGTACATTTATTTATATTTGACTGCTCTGGGTCTTCACTGCTGCACGCGGACTTTCTCTAGCTGCGGTGGGCAGGGGCTACGCTCTCGTTGAGGAGCACAGGCCTCCCCTCGCTCTGGAGCACGGGCCCTAGGTGTGCTGGCGCAGGGGACTAGCTGCCCCGTGGCCCGTGGGATCTTCCCGGAGCAGGGATTGAGCCCGTGTCCACTGCGTTGCCAGGTGGGTGCTTAACCACTGGGCCACCAAGGAGGTCCTTCACTGCATTTTTGACAGGCAGCCACCGTGACTTTTGCTTCGACACTCTCAGGGGTAGGGAACTCACCAGTCTCCAAGTCACCCCATCCATTGTTGAAAAGCTCCAAGTGTAAGAAAATTACATTCCTCATCAACTAAGAGTCTAGTTCCATGTCCCTCAGAGTCACACAGGCGGTCACTCACTGATTCATTCATTCTCTAAGTTATGTGCTCAGATACAAACAGGACACCTGGTCTTTACCAACAAGGCAGTTACATTCGGGAAGGGAGACATTCAACAATCTATCCCCCTGCTGTGCGCTCTTAGCTAGCAGGCATTTGTCCTTTAGGGGAGTAGTTACCACAATTTCACAGAAATTTAACAGTCTTCTACGCAATACCTGTTACCCTGCTTAACTACAAACTCCATAAAGACAAGACCCCATGGTTCGATTCCTGGATCAGGAAGTTCCACTGGAGAAGGGATAGGCTACCCACTCCAAAGTTTCTTGGGCTTTCCTGGTGGCTCAGACAGTAAAGAATCCACCTGCAGTGCAGGAGACCCGGGTTTAATCCCCTGGTTGGGAAGATCTCCTAGAGAAGGGGATGGCAGCCCACTCCAGTATTCGTGCCTGGAGAATCCCACGGACAGAGGAGCCTGGTGGATTACAGTCCATGGGGTCCCAAGGAGTCGGACACGGCTGAGCAACTAACACTTTGAGCAACACCACTCTTCTTACTCAGGGCTCTAGTCTTAATGCTTGGCACATAGTAGGTGCTCAGGAAACACCTGCTGCATAAATGAACGTGAACGTCCAGTGTGTTAAGTTCTAAGGTAGGGTTCTGACTGTTTTAAGATGCCTGGGTCATGGCAATTGCATGAGAAAGAAGATGGAAGGGAACAGAGGATGGGGAAAGGTCTCATGGGGTGGCACTGCAGCTGACCTTGAGGGCAAGTCAGAGTTTGCCGGATGGAGTGGGGAAGGTCTTGGAGGGCAGAGGATGCAGCCTGGGCATCAGCGTGAGGTGGAAAAGAGCACTGGCGTGCTGCAAGAGCCTCCATCAGGCCACGCGACTCCAGCAGCGGGCCCGCCCGGGGACACGGGAGGAAGCAAGGCTGCAGGAAGTCAGCCAGTGGGCCTGAATGAAGGACTGCGCGCGCTGCGCCAGTGACCTTGTCCTTGGTTCCTAAGGCGACAGGGAACTCTCGCCAAGTGCAGGGCAGCTGCGGTGCGTTTTAGAAGAGAGCCAGGCTGTGCCTGTCTGCGTCCAGGTGACTGTGCGATGGCCCTGGGGACACCGCTGAGGCCCTTGGGGAGAGGACACCGCCACTCTTCACATAGAGCCGACTCGCCCGACACAGGGGAGGTGGGCAGAGGAGGGGAGGAGGGACTTGCGGGAGGAGGACGCGGAGCTGGGTTTCTGGGAGCCGGCTCTCATTTCAGTTCTGTTCCTTTGTCACTGGCGCGCTGGAGTGGAAGTTCACCTTTAATCCTCCTCTGACAAGTTAAGTCAGCCCCCTTGTCACTTAAGCCCAGCAGGGCTCAACCAGGCAGAGTCGGCTGGAAATCACGCTCTGGGCTTAATATAGCTCTGGCATCCACTGGTTCGGAGGCCTGACAGCGTCTCTGGCCGGGATCTCCGCCCTGATGCAAAATTGCCTAAACCTCACTCCAGGTGGAACCTGGCTAGGAGGGGCCAGCCCCCTCTCCCAGGCTGGGTCTGCTGGGGGTGAAGGAGCCAAGGAAAGGGTGTTGGTGCAAAGCAGGAAAGAGCGCCTCCTACAGAGACCATCTCACTCCACTCTGTCACTTTACTGATGGCGCTCCCGAGGCTCAGAGGGGCAGTCGCTGGCTCAAGGCCACACAGCCGGACACTTTGCCCCCAGCCAGTGGTCTTTTCTCGTCTGCATTTGGTGAGGGCAGACTCCCCATCAGCACACCCACCTCGGGTCTGCCAGTCTGTTCTGCTGGAGTCCACACGCGTGCCAGCAGAAAGGCTTGTTTATCTGGTCATCCACGCCAACCGCTGGCCGCCGCCGCCGCCCCCGCCGCCAGCAGGTCGGGAGCCGAGAGCTCTCGTCAGCCTTAAGTAAGCGCCTCCAAGAAGAGAAACGGTCTCACTGCCAATATCAGAAGCCTGATCTCAATCCCCCAAAGAGGATAGGCTTCTCTGGTCAGAACCCCTTCTCTCGTGCCAGAGGCAGCATGAAGAGCTGCCAAAGCAAGCGCTTCTTTCCCTCCTCTTATCTCCTTCTTCCACCCGAGGGCGTCTGTGCACCCGCCTGGGGTGACTGGCCTGTGGCGTCTGCGCTGAGCCCTTCCCCCCTAAAGCTGACTGCAGTGTCCCTACCGCTCGGGTCCCCAGAAAGCTTAAGGACCACAGGCTTTCTGTCACAGACTTGCTGTCTCCTGGTCTCCGGGACCCATCCTGAGTGCTGCCCTGGGGACGCACGGGTGGAGGCAACGATGCTCACCACACGCCACCCTCACAAGCCCTGGACAGTAGCTGCTGCCGTTTCAGCCTTTGAGGGGGCGTCACGGACTCCTTAGAGAATATTGGGTCCCTTTTCCCTAAATTTAACTCAGATGACCATTATATCTACTACTGTGGGCAGGAATCCCTCAGAAGAAATGGAGTAGCCATCATGGTCAACAAAAGAGTCCAAAATGCAGTACTTGGATGCAATCTCAAAAACAACAGAATGATCTCTGTTCGTCTCCAGGGCAAACCATTCAATATCACAGTAATCCAAGTCTATGCCCCAACCAGTAATGCTGTAGAAACTGAAGTTGAATGGTTTTATGAAGACCTACAAGACCTTTTAGAACTAACACCCCCAAAAGATGTCCTTTTCATTATAGGGGACTGGAATGCAAAAGTAGGAAGTCAAGAAACACCTGGAGTAACAGGCAAATTTGGCCTTGGAATGCGGAATGAAGCAGGGCAAAGACTAACAGAGTTTTGCCAAGAAAATGTACTGGTCATAGCAAACACCCTCTTCCGACAACACAAGAGAAGACTCTACACATGGACATCACCAGATGGTCAACACCGAAATCAGATTGATTATATTCTTTGCAGCCAAAGATGGAGAAGCTCTATATAGTCAACAAAAACAAGACCAGGAGCTGACTGTGGCTCAGATCATGAACTCCTTATTGCCAAATTCAGACTTAAATTGAAGAAAGTGGGGAAAACCGCTAGACCATTCAGGTATGACCTAAATCAAATCCCTTATGATTATACAGTGGAAGTGAGAAATAGATTTAAGGGTCTAGATCTGATAGATAGAGTGCCTGATGAACTATGGAATGAGGTTCGTGACACTGTACAGCAGACAGGGATCAAGACCATCCCCATGGAAAAGAAATGCAAAAAAGCAAAATGGCTGTCTG
>SJYQ01002027.1:50321-164993 GCA_006410935.1 Redunca redunca | reverse complement strand
AGAAAAGGCAGAGGAACCAGAGATCAAATTGCCAACATCCGCTGGATCATGGAAAAAGCAAGAGAGTTCCAGAAAAACATCTATTTCTGCTTTATTGACTATGCCAAAGCCTTTGACTGTGTGAATCACAATAAACTGTGGAAAATTCTGAAAGAGATGGGAATATCAGACCACCTAACCTGCCTCTTGAGAAATCTGCATGCAGGTCAGGAAGCAACAGTTAGAACTGGACATGGAACAACAGACTGGTTCCAAATTGGAAAAGGAGTATGTCAAAGCTGTATATTGTCACACTGCTTATTTAACTTCTATGCAAAGTACATCATGAGAAACGCTGGACTGGAAGAAACACAAGCTGGAATCAAGATTGCCAGGAGAAATATCAATAACCTCAGATATGCAGATGACACCACCCTTATGGCAGAAAGTGAAGAGGAGCTAAAAAACCTCTTGATGAAAGTAAAAGAGGAGAGTGAAAAAGTTGGGTTAAAACTCAGCATTCAGAAAACGAAGATCATGGCATCCAGTCCCATCACTTCATGGGAAATAGATGGGGAAACCGTAGAAACAGTGTCAGACCTTATTTTGGGGGCCTCTAAAATCACTGCAGATGGTGATTGCAGCCATGAAATTAAAAGACGCTTACTCCTTGCAAGAAAAGTTATGACCAACCTAGATAGCATATTCAAAAGCAGAGACATTACTCTGCCAACTAAGGTCCTTCTAGTCAAGACTATGGTTTTCCCTGTGGTCATGTATGGATGTGAGAGATGGACTGTGAAGAAGGCTGAGCGCCGAAGAATTGATGTGTAGAAGACTCTTGAGAGTCCCTTGGACTGCAAGGAGATCTAACCAGTCTATTCTGAAGGAGACCAGCCCTGGGATTTCTTTGGAAGGAATGATGCTGAAGCTGAAAACTCCAGTATTTTGGCCACCTCATGCAAAGAGTTGACTCATTGGAAAAGACTCTGATGCTGGGAGGGATTGGGGGCAGGAGGAGAAAGTGGACGACTGAGGATGAGATGGCTGGATGGCATCACAGACTCGATGGACACGAGTCTGAGTGAACTCCGGGAGATGGTGATGTACAGGGAGGCCTGGCATGCTGCGGTTCATGGGGTCGCAAAGAGTCGAACACGACTGAGCAACTGAACTGAACTGAATGTCTCTGCTATTTAATATGCTGTCTAGGTTGGTCATAGCTTTTCTTCCAAGGAGCAAGCATCTTTTAATTTCATGGCTGCAGTCTGCAGTGATTTTGGAGCCCACGAAAATAAACCATCACAATTTCCGCTGTTTCCCATCTATTTGCCATGAAGTGATGGGACCGGATGCCATGATCTTAGTTTTCTGAATGTTGAGTTTTAACCCAACTTTTTCACTCTCCTCTTTCACCTTCATCAAGAGGGTCTTTGGTTCTTCTTTTCTTTCTGCCATAACGGTGGTGTTGTCTGCATATCTGAGGCTACTGATATTTCTCCCGGCAATCTTGATTCCAGCTTGTGTTTCTTCCAGTCCAGCGTTTCTCATGATGTACTCTGCATAGAAGTTAAATAAGCAGGGTGACAATATACAGCCTTGACGTATTCCTTTCCTGATTTGGAACCAGTCTGTTGTTCCATGTCCAGTTCTAACTGTTGCTTCTTGACCTGCATACAGGTTTCTCAGGAGGCAGGTTAGGTGGTCTGGTATTCCCATCTCTTTCAGAATTTTCCACAGTTAATTGTGATCCACACAGTCAAAGGCTTTGGCATAGACAATAAAGCAGAAGTAGATGTTTTTCTGAAAATCCCTTGCTTTTTTTTTTTTGATCCAATGGATGTTGGCAATTTGATCTCTGGTTCCTCTGCCTTTTCTAAAACCAGCTTGAATGTCAGGGAGTTCACGGTTCATGTATTGCTGAAGGCTGGCTTGGAGAATTTTGAGCATTACTTTACTAGCATGTGTGATGAGTGCAACTGTGAGGTAGTTTGAGCATTATTTGGCATGGCTTTTCTTTGGGATTGGAGTGAAAACTGACCTTTTCCAGTGGCCACTGCTGAGTTTTCCAAATTTGCTGGTTTATTGAGTGCAGCACTTTCACAGCATCATCTTTTAGGATTTGAAATAGCTCAACTGGAATTCCATCATCTCCACTAGCTTTGCCCACTGGGGCAGAGGCTCTGTGTCTAGCAGACCTGGGCATGGCATACGCCCTCTTGGAGGAGGTCGCCGTTAACCCCACCACACAGCCGCCAGAACTTACACAGGCCTGGGAAATAGACTCTTAGAACTCGGAACCCTGTGTGCGCCAGGACCCAGGAGAAAGGAGCAGTGACCCACAAGAGACTGACCCAGACTGGCCCGGGAGGGCCCAGGGGTCTCCGGTGGAGGCGTGGGTGACGGTGGCTGCTGCAGGGTCGGGGGCACTGAGCTGAGCGCGGCAGCGCCGCTGTGGGACCTTCTGAAGGAGTCGCCGTGGTCTTCATTGTCTCCACCACAGTTTGGCCTCAGATCAAACAACAGGCCACAGCCCCGCCCATCAACAGAAAATTGGATTAAAGATTTACTGAGCATGGCCCCTCCCATCAGAACAAGACCCAGTTCCCCACTCAGCCAGTCTCTCCCATCAGGAAGCTTCCATAAGCCTCTTATCCTTCTCCATGAGAAGGCAGACAGAGTGAAAACCACAATCAGAAAAATAACCAATCTGGTCACGTGGACCACAGCCTTGTCTAACTCAATGAAACGATGAGCCATGCTGTTAGGGCCACCCAAGACAGACCGGTCATGGTGGAGAGTTCTGACAAAACGTGGTCCACTGGAGAAGGGAATGGCAAACCACTTCAGTATTCCTGCCTTGAGAACCCCATGAACAGTATGAAAAGGCAAGAAGATAGGACACTGAAAGATGAACTCTCCCAGTCAGTAGGTGCCCAATATGCTACTGGAGATCAGTGGAGAAATAATTCCAGAAAGAATGGAGAGATGGAGCCAAAGCAAAAACAACACCCAGTTGTGGATGTGACTGGTGATGGAAGTAAAGTCCAATGCTGTAGGGAGAAATATTGCATAGGAACCTAAAATGTTAGGCCCATGAATCAAGGCAAATTGAAAGTGGTCAAACAGGAGATGGCAAGAGTGAATGTCAACATTCTGGGAATCAGCGAACTAAAATGGACTGGAATGGGTGAAGGTGAATTTAACTCAGATGACCATTATATCTACTTCTGTGGGCAAGAATCCCTTAGAAGAAATGGAGTAGCCATCATGGTCAACAAGAGTCCGAAATGCAGTACGTGGGAGACGCTTAGGGGAAATGAATCACAGACCTTTACAGTTTAATGATGCCTGGACTTGGAAGGTCTCGCTGGAGGGAAGGGGGTCCACCGTCTCCTTTGCATCTCCAGCCCCATGTATGATGCTCAGTGCTGAGCAGACTTGGGAATGGCTGACATCCACAGGCCACTGAGTTCATGGGATGGGTAGAGCTGGGATCTTTCCTTCAAATACCAAATGCATTGCTGTATCCCTCTAGACTCCACTATGCAACCACCTTCACAGCCTTGAAAAGTGATGCCATCAGTTCTGGATAGCAAGACTGGGGGATTTTGGAATAGGTAAGGCACTTGCTAGCTGATGAACGACATGTAAATGGAGATGGATCAAATAGAAGCAGTGGTGTCGTTACGCTATCAGCAAAGGTTTGCCCAGAAGCTCAAGGCCAAATCCTTCTAATAGTCTAAACCTCAAGGCTTTGCCACAGCTGGTCTTCGTGCCCCCTCAGCCCACTCCAGCCAGGCTTCTGCCCCCTCTCTAAGGAGGCTGCTCTGGTCCAGGCCCCCAGCGGGCTCTGTGTTGCAAATTCACGGCCACTCCTTGATTCCTGTGAGTCCTCTCCCTGCAGCTCTGGGTGCAGGTGGCTATTCTCTCTTTCCTGGACCACTTTCTTCCTTGGGGGTCCGGGTCACCTCATTGCTCATCTTTCTTCATATCTTGCTGGCTGCAGCTTCTCAGCCTCTCACTGGCTCACTTCTCTGTCTCCAAATTCTGAGCGCACAGGGTCCGCTCTGGGTGCTCTTCGCGTGCCCGCCTCNCCGTCATCTCATCCAGGCTCTTGGCTTTAGGTCCATCCATACTCTGTTGACCTCCAAGGGTAAATCTTTTGGTTCTGATCTCTCCCCAGGACCCCGGATTTAGCTTCCTCTGCTCCTCTGACTGCTTCACATCTTAGCAGCACCTGGGACTTAACATGGCTGACAAAAATCCTTCCGACCTTCTCGTCCGTATACCCCCCAGTCTCAGTCAGCAGCACCATCCCACATCTGGTGGTGAAACTGTGAAATCCAGGCGCCATCCTGAATCTTGCCATCCCCTCCCCTCCGCATGTCAGCCAGCGCTTTGGACTTTACCTACAAGTCATAGTAGAATTTCTTTGCCCTCCCGTCACCTCCACTACCACGGTCCTGATCCTCGCCCAACCCTGTTACCTGAACTGTTCTAACAACCCTGCTTCCAGTCTTATTTCCCACGGTCCATTCAACCAGACATGATCTTTCAGTAAAGGTAACCAGATCCTGCTACTTCCCTGCTTAAAAACCCTCCAAAGCTTCCTGCTGCCCTTAGACCCACTCCAGACCCCATGGCTTGAAGCTCGAGGCCTGCGTGAGTGATGCTGCCCCTATTCCTCACCTTGTCTCACAACTCTTCTTCGCTCACTTCATTCCGGCCATGCAGTGGGCTCTCGTTCTGCTCTTTGAATATACAAAGCTCAGCCCCAACACAGGCCCTTTGCATTTGCTCTTTCCTCTGCCCAGAGGGCCCCATTTACTCCTCTTGGCATGGTGGGGTCCTTATTGCCTTTGAGGTCTCAGTTTAAATGGGAGTCTTTTCCTGACCACCCAGTCTCCTTTGATCACATCAGTCTACTTTAATGACGTGCTTCACCCTTATCATTTAAGGCTTCCCAGGTGGAGCTGGTGGTGAGGAACGTGCTTGTGTGCAGGAGACATAAGAGACTTGAGTTCAATCCCTGGGTCAGGAAGATCCCCTGGAGGAGAGCATGGCAACCTACTCCAGTATTCTTGCCTGGAGAATCCCATGGACAGAGGAGCCTGGTGGGCTACAGTCCACAGAGTCGCAAAGAGCTGGACGCGACTGAAGCGACTCAGCATGCCCTTGCCATTATCTGGTGTGTTCTTGCTTATCTTTTTAGCTGCCTCCTGGTCCCCCAGGCCCCCAGGTAAACTCCATGAACTTAGGATCTTGTTGTTTTGTTCCCTGACGTGCTCCCGGTGCCTCGAAGTATCTGACTCAATCACCACGTGCTGGACTAATGTTGAATGAATGGAGCAACCCCTCTACCAGTTTCCCAAACTCCAGGACTCGGTCCTGAGGTCTCAGTCCGGAAGATTATGATGCAGTAACTGTAGGATGAGGCTCAGCTGTCGGTATGTTTTCACTGCTGCTGCTGCTGCTAAGTCACGTCAGTCGTGTCCGACCCTGTGCGACCCCATGGACGGCAGCCCACAAGGCCCCCTGCTCCCTGGGATTCTCCAGGCAAGAACACTGGAGTGGGCTGCCATTTCCTTCTCCAACGCATGCAAGTGAAAAGTGAAAGTGAAGTCGCTCAGTCGTGTCCGACTCTTAGCGACCCCATGGACTGCAGCCCACCAGGCTCCCCCATCCAAGGGATTTTCCAGGCAAGAGTACTGGAGTGGGTCACTAGCCCCTCTGAAAATTCTAAAGGGCAGAACGGACAGCTCCTGCTCCTCTGCAACCGAACTTCCCTTCAAGACCAAACATCGGCGTTGCAAGAGTAGCAACTCAGGCCGTGACCTCTAGAGGGAGATTAACGCTGCTCCCGTCACTCCACCCCACGGAGCAGAGGTCTGATAGGGCTCCAGGACAGATACACTCTGGTTGAGGACGGAATTTAAAGACTGCAATGGAACTAGACTCGGAAAGACGCTTGCTTCCTCCCTCTGTGTTATTACGTTTATTCTACAATCAGTTGTCCTTTGGTGGGCCTTCTCTCTGGCACTTTCTCTTTCCTCTTATGTCACTGATGTGAGAAAGTTAGGTATGGTACCTTCCTCACCAGGAAAAGCCTGCCCCTTTGGGAGGTCAGGGGGAAGGATGGAGACCTGGACAAGGCAGTTCAGCCAGCCTAACCCTGGCTCGGTGAAGATGGCTTCTTGTCTTCCTTGATCCCTCCCTCCCCCAGACCTTGGATCTGTGAGACCCGAGAGGAGGGTGACAGGGAGCAGCCAGACTGAGTGGCTGCCAGGCTGGGCTCCAAGCCAGAGGGGCCAAGCAGTGATGCAGCCCAGTCCTCTGGGACTTGGGCCCTGGTCTCCACTCATCACCAGAAGTACACCTGCCTTCCTGCCCTTGTGATATCATCGGACTGTAATGACCCTTTATAATCACCACTTTCCATTTTGTTTCAGAGAACAAAACATCGGCAAGGACGGAGACTGACAGAGAGCCCACACCAGCAAAGCAGTTCTGAAACAGCGTCTTGTTTCAGGGAGAGCAAGTGAGAGTGAGAGTCGCTCGGTCCTGTCTGACTCTTTGCCGCCCCATGGACTGTGGACTGGACAGTCCACGGACTTCTCCAGGCCAGAATACTGGAGTGGGGAGCCTTTCCCTTCGCCAGGGGATCTTCCCAACCCAGGGATCGAACCCAGGTCTTCCGCATTGCAGGCGGATTCTTTACCAGCTGAGCCACAAGGGAAGCTCAGAGAGGGCTAAGATCCATTGAAATGGTTTAGCCATATGATAACATTTCCAAGAATTAAGTCCAGTGAGCTTACCAGTGTCACCATATAGCAACAAAGAGGCTACCAGCTTTAAGTATCACCTCTGCACCTCTGTTGGCAAGGCGGGTGGTAGGGTGGAACTCAGGAGTCTCATCGTGGCGGTCCTCCACAACACCTTCTCTCCCTGGATCCCTTGTTCCCAAGAGACACGAGAGGACAAATTGTTACCGTTTATTGAACCGCTCCCATAAGCTTTTGTGGGGTGGAATAAAAGGACTGCGGTGGGACTGGGCTTGTTTAGTTGCAGACATTATCTCATTTATGCCTACAATGTGGGTGGTTTCATGCCCAATTGCAGGTGAGGTTTCTAAAGCAGAAGGGTTAGGTCACTGCCCAAAGTCATGCGCCCAGCCTCTGGGCTTAATCCTTTCTCTAATGGCTCAGAGCAGCCATAAACCCACACTGCAGAGGCAGCCAGAAGAGTCCCAGAGCAGGGCCTCAGCCCGGCCAAGCGGCATCGCGGAGGAAGCATCTCCGACCGCTAAACAAGCGCCCAGGCGCACACTCCCCACCAGGCGGAGGAGGCGCGATAAGGGGTTTCTGAGAGCGGCGGCGTTATCACTCTCGTAGATCGCCCCCGGTCTAGCTCCATGGCGCTCTTACTGTGGCCTCGTAACCTGGGCCCAGCGCAGCTCTGGGGAACAAATTGTGAAGGAAAGAGACGAAACAAAAGAAAGGTGATAAAATAAAACTGCTGTGAAAGGTTAACTTCCCAGGATTCTCTGTGGCTGTTTAATGGATTTCTATGATAGTAACAGACCTTTGGCTTTGCCTGCTGGGCAGGTGACCTCCAAGTAAATGAGTTTAGACAGCATTCCCAAATAAGAAATGTTCCTTTCCCCTCAGCCCCACACTCCATAAAGGGCCCTGAGTATACAAAGACTCACACTCAACCCCGGAGCAGACGGATATGCTCAGCTGGACACAGAAGGCCACCTGATACAGAAGTGGGCTACCTGGCATGGTCTGTCAAAATGTGTATTTCCACCTCTAATATCTATTCATGTAACAAATGTTTACTGAGATGACTCTCCATTAGGCGTTGTGGATGTAGTGCGGAAAAGACATGGCCTTGGTGATGGGGATGCTCATGGCCCAGTGGACAGACAGGTGTTTGGACCTAATGAGATACAAGCTGGGGTGCAGACACCCCCGACCCCCAGAGAGGAATCACAGAGGAGGAAGTGTCCAGAACTTCCTGCAGAAGTCAGGGGAGGGGCAGCATGAGCAAGACACAGTCTTCTTGGATGGCCTCAGTGTCTTCATCTGAAAAACAGGCTTAACAATACCGCCAGCCTCAGCGTCAGCGTGAAAATGAAACGTTAAGGAAGTGTTCCTCGCTCAGTCATGTCTGACTCTGCGACCCCACAGACCATAGCCTGCCAGGCTCCTCTGTCCATGGAATTCTCCAGGCAAGGATACTGAAATGAGTAGCCATTCCCTTTTCCAGGGAATCTTCCTGACCCAGGAACTGAACCTGGGTCTCCTGCATTGTAGGCAGATTCTTTACCAGCTGAGCCACGAGGGAAGCCTCAGATGAAATGTAGCCATGTCTGTAAAGCCCTCAGTCCAATGCCTGGCACACAGTAAGCATTCAATAATGCTTGTCACTCAGATTAGTGTTGGCAGAATCACTGAACGAGTCTCCAAGTTCAGGTATAAATGGATAGAAAGGACTAAGAAGAGGATAACTTTTATCATTTGTTTTCTAGACTGAAGTGAGTCGCGCAATCGTGTCTGACTCTTTGCGACCCTGTGGACTGTACAGTCCATGGGATTTTCCAGGCCAGAACACTGGAGTGGGGAGCCTTTCCCTTCTCCAGGGGATCTTCCCAACCCAGGGATCAAACCGAGGTCTCCTGCATTGTGGGCAGATTATTTACCAGCTGACCCACAAGGGAAGCCCAAGAATACTGGAGTGGGTAGCCTATCCCTTCTCCAGGGGGTCTCCTGCATTGCAGGCAGATTCTTTACCAACTGAGCTATCAGGGACGCCCTGTGTTGTAGAACCAAAGTGAAAGTGGAAGTTAAGTCGCTCAGTCATGTTCGACTCTTTGCGACCCTGTGGACTGTAGCCCACCAGGCTTCTCCGTCCATGAGGTTCTCCAGGCAAGAATACTGTAGTGGTTTGCCATTTCCTTCTCCAGGGGATCTTCCCGACCCAAGGATTGAACCCAGGTCTCCCACATTGCAGGCAGATGCTTTAACCTCTGAGCCACCAGGGTAGCCCTGTTCTAGAACCAGGTCCGATCTTAATGCTAAAATCGGTTGCTTGTAAGGTGACAGCCTCTCATTGGCCAAGGGTGGCATTGCACCCTTACCCTATTCAGTTCAGTTCAGTCGCTCAGTCATGTCCGACTCTTTGTGACCCCATGAATCGCAGCACACCAGGCCTCGTGTCCATCACCAACTCCCAGAGTTCACTCAGACTCACATCCATTTAGTCGGTGATGCCATCCAGCCATCTCATCCTGGGTTGTCCCCTTCTCCTCCTGCCCCCAATCCCTCCCAGCATCAGAGTCTTTTCCAATGAGTCAACTCTTCACATGAGGTGGCCAAAGTACTGGAGTTTCAGCTTTAGCATCAGTCCTTCCAAAGAACACCCAGGACTGATCTCCTTTAGGATGGACTGGTTGGATCTCCTTGCAGTCCAAGGGACTCTCAAGAGTCTTCTCCAACACCATAGTTCAAAAGCATCAATTCTTCGGCACTCAGCTTTCTTCACAGTCCAACTTTCACATCCATACATGACCACTGGAAAAACCGTAGCCTTGACTAGACGGACCCTTGTTGGCAAAGTAATGTCTCTGCTTTTGAATATGCTCTCTAGGTTAGTCATAACTTTCCTTCCGAGGAGTAAGCGTCTTTTAATTTCATGGCTGCAATCACCATCTGCAGTGATTTTGGAGCCCAGAAAAATAAAGTCTGACACTGTTTCCACTCTTTCCCCATCTATTTCTCATGAAGTGATGGGACCAGATGTCATGATCTTAGTTTTCTGAATGTTGAGCTTTAAGCCAACTTTTTCACTCTCCTCTTTCACTTTCATCAAGAGGCTCTTCAGTTCCTCTTCACTTTCTGCCATAAGGGTGGTGTCATCTGCATATCTGAGGTTATTGACATTTCTCCCAGCAATCTTGATTCCAGCTTGTGCTTCTTCCAGCCCAGCATTTCTCATGATGTACTCTGCATATAAGTTAAATAAGCAGGGTGACAATATACAGCCTTACCCTATTAGCCACTGTGTATTTTGCAGGTAAAAGTACACCTATGTGCCCAAGCTCTGGAGAAGACTGAGAAGCTCAAATCTGGGAGGGAGACCCACGCAACAGTGGAGAAAACGTGGGGAGATGACCGTGATACCAGCTCCTCAAGGGCCTGAAAACTTTCCTGATGTCTTCTCTGTTTTCAAAGATGTCTTTTGAGAATGATAATCTTAATTCTGTCCCCTTGTCCCCTGCAATCCAGTGATGGCAAGTTACACAACAAATACAATTCACTTATTTTGAAATTCACTGTAGGGTGAGCTTGCCTAGAAAACTGGCTCAAAGAGCAGTCCCTTTCCCTCTCTTATCAGGAAAGTACAGGATATTCCAAGGAGGGGCCATGACATTCTTCTCAATTATCTGCAGCAGGGTGTCCAACAGAACTTTATGTGGTGATGGAAATGTTCTTCACCTGATCTGCCCAATGCGGTGGCCACTAATCACATGTGGCAAGTCCGACTGAGGAAATGAACTTCTAATTTAACCTGATTTAGTTGAACTTAAATGTAAATAGTGACAGGTGACAAGTGGCTGCCACAGTGGACAGCACAGATCCAGGGGCTCTGAATATGTGCACTTTCTTGAGTCTCTTCTAGAGTTTCGTCATCTTTGTCTATAATTTGGCTTGACCTCGGGCCAAAGTGTCCAAGGTTGCAGGCCCTTGCCACCTCCTCCTATATCCCTGCTCACCTACCCCAGCCCTAAGGGCTCCATAAGCCAAGACTTTACCCCAAATGCTGAGCCAGAGGTCTTGTTGAGCCCGAGGGAAGGATCCCTTTTGCTTCACACCACTCCATCAGCTCCCCCCATTTACCCAAGTAATCCAATGCACTCGCTGCACCTCTGAAAGCTTAGGGTGACCCCATTGCTAAGCTCATGCCTTCAGGACCAGAGGGGAGGCTGCTGGACGGGACACACGTTTTGGGTCATTTTGCGCCCACTGGGCTGAGTGCGCAGAGGCAGCCTCATCACAATGACCTGCTTTTCCTGGCTAAAGGGCTTGGAGACACAGCGCTGGCCGGGCCTGTGTAATCTATTCATCTCCTTCCAAGGCGGGCTCTGTGAGCTCATTCATGGAGGATGGGCAGAGGAAGCTGGGGAGGGAGGCAAACACTCGTAGAGAAAGCAAACAAAACAAACAGCGCTGGGCAGCCCCTGTTTCGGGGTGGGAGCAGGGGCGGGGAAGACAGGGGCGGGGGAGCGAAGCTCTGGGGCTTGCCTGGGGGGATCCAGCCAGGGAAGGAGACTGGGGCTTCCACTGAGGCTTCTCCCAGGCCCTCCCGCAGCGCCGCCTTGGTCTCGGCTCCCGGAGCCCCAAGAGTGATCAGCTCTTGTTTCTGGCCATTTGGCCAGCTCCTTGGGAAAGGAGGTGATGGGCGAGGGGAGGCCAGAGTGGCAGCAGGAAGGAGAGGACTGGCTGCGTGGAGCTGCTCCCCGGAGTCTGCTCCTGTCCCGTCCTCTGCCCCATCCCCACCGCCACAGACAGGCGTGCAGGGCTCCCCAGGTCCCAGGGACAGTACCCCATCGGGGGAGCCTGCTTCCACACTCCAGCCACAGGGGCACTTGGCTTCAGTGCGTGATTTGCATGTGATTTGCATACATCTGCAACCACCACACCCCCACCCCACCCCAATCCAGATGCTTTCAGGTCAAAGGATGTGAGACGAAATAAAATAATCAGTGCAGCCTCCCGTAGCCTGATAGGCAGGGCCCAACACCCATAAGAGACATAACTGATTTTTAAAGCAGTCGATGGGATCACAAGCCGAGATGGAGGTGGGGTGTGTGTGGTGAACGAAGTTGGGGATGCTCAGCATTGGGGTAGAGAGGAGGAAGGGGGAAGGGGGTGTCTCCGTCTGCACTGGAACCTGGTCATCCCCGGTTTTCAGAGAGTGCACAGGTGAGCCCCGTGGGAGGCTGCTTGTGGTTCCCCACACCTGGGCCTGGCACTGCCGTTGGCCGCACCCTGGCAGCCACCTCTGCAGGGAGATTTTCACCACGGATGCAGGAACATTCAGTCTCAAACAAGAGCGAAGATAGCTGCTCCAAGGGATGGGGGAGCAATGAGATGCCTACTGGTATTTTCCTGTTTCCAAGACGCCTCCCGTCTTCACCCCTATTGTTCCCATTGGGTCTTCGCATTTCTCTCTGCCAGCCGGGCAGGCCTCTCGCTACCCTTCACTCCACGAAGGGTCGGAGCAGAGACGCAGTGACATCGTCGGCAGCGAGCGGAGTTAATTCATCGCAGCCCTCTGCCAGGTGCTAATGAGACGCTCACAGCATGTGTCAGCCAAGCGGTTCGTATCATGTAAATACGTCTCTTAGTGATGCGGTTCGCGGCACTATTTAACATTTATGCCTTGACTTTCTCTAGGCCCCAGCGATCTCTCCAGGAAGGAAACCTCACCTGAGGTTCCCCTCTGGGGAATCAAATGTCAGCTTCAACACCTGTGGTTCTGGGAGGCTGTGAGCTTGGGTGGAAGGTCCTCGGAGTGATTCTAAATGGGAGAGGGCTACAAGGCTAAGATGGAGAACAATGATGTTGCTTAAAAGGAACCCAGGTCACAGCACCCAGCGTAACCACAGCGATCGGAAAATGATGACTCAAAGGCAGACAATCAAGAAGGTACAGTAGGGAGAGGATGGTTCAGAGCAAGGCTGGACCGACAGCAGGAGGCTAGGCGCCCAGTTCTGAGTGATGGCTCGATGGTGAGGCCTCCTCAGCAGGATCCCCTGACGCTGGGTTTCCTTGCACCGCACCGTGGGGGTGGCGTTAGCTTGAAGGAGCTCAGGAACCGTTTCCAGATGCCTGATCACCAAGCAGTGCCCACACAGCCCCCACCTCCCACCCCTCTCCACACCACACCCCTGCCTCCAGAGCGATTCCCCTGGACTGTATCGCCCACTGGTTTCACAGGAAGGGCAACGCAGCTGAGCAGAGCTTGGGGAAGGTCAGGTTTAGATCAGCGGCTGGCAAACTGTGGCCGGTGGACCAACGCAGCCTACAGTCTGTTTTTGTGTGACCCATGAGCCCAGAGTGGTGTTTTACCTTTTTCAATGGTTGAAAAAATAAAAAAGGAGGAGACTGTGTGACACATGAAAATTACGTGAAATTCAAGTGTCCGTAAGTAACATTTCACCGGAACACTGCCATGCCGGGCTGCTTCTGCACTGGAGCAAGAACTGGGTGGTTGCAACAGAAACCATACGGCCCGAGAGGAAAATGCTTACTATCTGGGCTTCACCGGAGGGTTTGCCAACCCCTGTTCTAGCTCATAGAAGGGGGGCTCTGCACCCAACCCAAGATGGCGGCACCCTGTTCTATGTACAGCTGGGTGCATAGAAAGTCAATGCCAACTCGAGCTTCTCCGGAGCCCAGCCAGCCTCGACTTCCTCGTGGCAAAGCGAGACCAGGCCGGGATGCCCGGTCCACGCACACAGATATGTGTCTCGGTGGTTACAAAGGCCAACACTTTCTCCCAAGACCCCAAGCTGGTTCTCCTGTTGCCAACACCAGGGCCCTGGGCAGATGGGCATCTGCCCATCTTTATCAACATCCCTTCTCAGATCTCCTTAGACCTTGGGGTTCCAGACACCAGTCCTATGTGCAATCAGATTAGAAGGCAGACTACATCTGTAATTTGATTTTTAAGAAGGCAGGAAGCTGTCCTGTTCTCTCTCCTCTGCCAAAAGCATTACCCAAATCCTCATGTCCCACATTTCACCCTTCAGCGTTCTTTAATTACACTGCAGTCAGTGCATCCGGTGTTAGTAACTAATACTCGGGTCCCAGGAGGGTTTCCAGAGCATAAGGGCATGTTAGGAACATCAAAGACGCCAGGACAAGACAGACTCAGGTCAGAAGGGAAGACTGGGCAGAGGGATCTTTACGGAGGGATTCAGCAAAGGACGAGGGTCAGGCAGAGGGCACAGGACAGCTCAGGGCTGGTGAGGGCTGAGGGCATCGCCGATCCCACGAGGGTCTCCAGAAGGCTCCGGGGACTCCACCCCATCCTGGTGAGAGGCACAGGGCGAGGCGGACCTCGGAGGGGACTTACCCGGTACCACACGATCTCACGCATGCGGCCATCGGTCTTGAAGTTACACTTCAAGGTCACGGCATCACCAGCCACCACGGGCGGGAGAGGCTCAATGTTGACAGTCAAGTAGCCTGTGGAGGAGAGGGGAGAGGGTGGTGAGGGTGCGGGCTGACCCGGAGGGCTGGCGCACGCGTGGGGCGAGGGGCCTCCCGGCTGCAGGCGGCGCTGTCGGCACTGGGGTCCACGTGAGGGGGCCATGAGCGGTGCTCGCCCCCCTCCCTGCCTCCTCACTGGTGCCTCCCTGTCTGAGAACCTCCCTGGCCCTCAGGGATCCCATCAGCCCTGCGGACGCTGCTTGGGATGAGCTTTCCCGTGAAAGCAGGCCCTGCTGACCCCTGGAGGAAATGCTTCAGCGTATTTCTGTCAGATGTCCTGGACCTTCCACCCAACACTGCTCCGCCCCACTTCTTTTAGAAGGCTGTAACGAGCGTCAGCTCTGTAGGAAATGAACAGGCTGAAGTGCATTTCCAAAGGCTTCCATGAGGCTCCAATGGTAAAGAATCTGACTGCAATGCAGGAGACCCAGGTTCGACTTCTGGGTTGGGAGGATCCCCTGGAGAATGAGATGGCTACCCACTCCAATATTCTTGCCTGGCGAATCCCATGGACAGAGGAACCTGGCGGGCTCCAGTCCATAGGGTCGCAATGGGTCAGACAGGGCTGAGCGGCTAACACTCGTGTTTCCAAACCTGCTTGAATAGGGGGCCCTTGCTGGTGCTGCTGCTAAGTCGCTTCAGTCATGTCCGACTCCGTGGTCCCTTAGCCAACCCTTAAACCCCATCAGCATCGCACGCACCCAGACCCTGGAATGCTGATTTGGTGTTCTAGGTACTTCTGCAGTTCCAGCCTCAGAAAATTTCTCCTGGTGAGAGAGGAACAGAGACCTGGAAGCGGCTGCTTTGCTTCCTGAACCCCCACCCCCCATCACACACACCCCGCAACCCGGGGCCACGGAGGGTGGGGGTGGGGGTGGGAGTGTGACGGGCTGACGGCCCGGGAAGGAGTCTCGATTGTCCGCAAGCACAGATGGTGTTCCTCACACACCAGCTGTCCCCGGAATCCCTGTCCAGTTCCAGGAGCAGGGGCTCTTCTCCTGATGGACACAGCCGGGCAACACTGCTGCCCCCTCACCAAAGTCCAGCCTGCTGAGTCCTCTGACCCACCCCTCTGCCTCCCAGAGCCCCATCCTGAGGGCAAGGAACCCGCTCCAGCTCGGCAGGGATCTCATTCTTGGGCTGACCGTCCAGACTCATGGGATTGGCTTCCTGCCGGTTGATGTCCAACCATTGATCTAATGGATCAATCTGGTCCGATTGTCTTAATGAGAAAACTAGCCAGAATGGGCTCAGGGATTTCAATTGTGCAGGCAACCTGAGCAGATGGGGCCCAGGGGTCTGACCCCTGCCTGGAAGTTAATGGTTACAACATTCTGCAGAAAGAAAAAAAGGATCGACCTCGAGGGGATCAATTTGGAAGCTGGAGTCAGACTCGACCGGTGTGGTCCAAAGCTTCAGTTCCCAGTGCCCAGGGCAAGGGAGTGAAGTTGGGGCTCACCCCAGGTGGCCTCTAACTTAGACCAAACGTCAGGCTCGCAGGGAGCCCCAGAAAACACACGACCCACGAGAGCAGTGGCCGAGCTAACTGGAAGGAGGGCCCGTCTTCTGTCCCCTTCTCTCCTCATTTGTTCTGCCCCAGACTGTGCCCCCACCTGCTCTGAGCAGGCCTGGGGCCGCATCCAGGAAGCAGAGTGGCTTGAGCATTGCCTTGCTCTCTGGGAATGGACAGTGGAGGGGCAGATTCACAACACGACCCCACTGGACCAGGGTGATGACAGGTGACCGTGAGGGGCTAGGGGAGGGGAGAGGGGAAACCTGACCCAGCCTGGATGCTCAGCGACGCCCCCAAGCCCCTCGGGTGCCAAACCGTGACAAACAAGGTGGCCGCCTGCCGGAGGATGACCCCCCAAGGGGACGGGGACCCTGGCGCAAGCCAAGTGTGATACCGTAATAGTGGTTCCCATTCCCATGGCACCCGTTCTGTGCCAGCCACTGGACTCTGTGCTTAATACACTCACTCATTTAATTGTCACGGCAGTCCTAGGAGAGGAGCTAGGATTAGTCCGACTTCCCGAACGGAAACAGAGAGGCTAAGTAACCTGCCAAGATCATGTAGCGATAAGTGGCAGAGCTGGGACTCAGACCCAGGCCTTCCGATTCTATCATGCTGCCATTCTGCCATGCCACACACAGCTAACGATGGACGCAGTGAGGGCAGGCCGGCAAACACCTCCCATCCAACACAACACCGAGGGTGTGTTGCTGGGGGGAGGCCTCGAGATGGGAGACCAGGACCTGACCCCCTTCTGTATGGGTCCCAGCCTGACCCAATGCCCACCTGTCCAGTAGGGCTGCCTTAACCCTGGGTGGGGGGCATGTCTCACTTTTGGAACTACAATTGAGATGAGCATCATTTGTCCAGATGGCTGAGGAGCTCAAGACAAGAGAATGGTCCTTCCCACTGGAAAGAGACAGAAAGGACAGATTCTCAGATGCATAAATCTTCCAGCCAGCCCAGTGTGGGTACAGATGGTGTATTTGTGTGAGGCGAGCTGGTAGGGGGATGCCAACTTGCAGGGTCACCATTTCCTGGTGAGCCCTGAGGGAATCACAGGTATGAGTCTAGCGGGCATTGGAGGAAATGGTGGAAGCTCTGGTTTTTATTGAGAATCTATTCACTTCCAGTCAATCCTAAAGGAGATCAACCTTGAATATTCCCGGGAAGGACTGACGCTGAAGCTGAAGCTCCAATACTTTGGCCCCTGATGCGAAGAGCCAGCTCCTCAGGAAAAGACCCTGATGCTGGGAAAGATTGAAGGCGGGAGAAGGAGGCGACTCGTTCCTCTCATTTTTGCTGTACAGCAAAGTGACTCAGACACACACACACACACACACACACACACAGAGTCTCCTCCGTGTTCTTTTCCATTCTGGTCCGTCACAGGGTGTTGAATGTAGGTCCCTGGGCTGCACAGCAGGTCCTTCTTGCTTATCCATCCCGTCTGCAATAGCTCGCCTCTGCTAATCCCAAATTCCCTCCCCTCCCTGCCCCCATCCCCTGCAGCCACAAGTCTGTTCTCTGCACAGAGCGGGCTCCTGGGGGCTCCTCTCTTCAGCCTGTCCTCAGCTTCGTGGAGAGGACTCATCGTGGGTCTCCTGGCTCTGATCCCGGGAGAGGATGAGATGAGATGGGGATGAGACGGTTGGATGGCATCACTGACTCAAGGGACGTTAGAGCAAACTCTGGGAAATAGTGAAAGACAGGGAAGCCTGGAGTGCTGTAGTCCACGGGGTTGCCAAGAGTCGGACACGACTTAGCGACTGAACAACGTTCACTTCCTGGTGCTACGCCAGACACTAGGGATACGATAATGAGAATAGGCACGTCCCACTGACGTTCCAACAGAAGAGACAATAGCCAAAGGGACAGGTGATGGGAAGTATGCCCAGTGAAATGTGATGTGATAGGTAACAAGCGTAATGAAGAAAAGAGAATCAGGGTAAAGCAAGAGAGAGTAATGGGAGAAGGGTTGATCTGGACAGGGTGCAGCCCAGGAGGCCTTTTAGAAAGGGCCAGAGTAAAGCAAAGTGTGAGCCGTGTGTGATTCTAAGGAGCGAACACTGCAGATAGAAGCCGTCACGTGTGCAAAGGCCCCGAGACTGGAGTGTGCCAAACAGGCAGTGGTGGGAACCTTTTTGTACCATTGTGTCCTCTGAAGCGAATCCGTGACTGAGCATCTCACAGGACCAGGATGAGGGTGGGGCAAGCGAGGTGCCTAGGGTGCTGGATTTAAGGAGGCGTTTACTCCCCCTGCAGGACCCCGAGTCCCTGCCCTGCCGGGGTCCTCTGGAGCAAACACTAGCAAACGCCGCCCTCAGGAAGTGACTGTGGCTCCCACTCCTGAAGTTTCCTTCCTTGAAGTCACAGAGGGTGAGGGATGGGGGTGAATAGCTCCCAGCTGAGGACCCTCCTCTTCTTGGACCCCTTGGGAGCGGCTGGGGCAGAGGAGGGGGTGGGCCAGGCCACAGAAGAGGCAGGAGGTCTCAGTTCTAAGGATTAAAACCTCCTTCCCTGGGCACATGGCACTTTCTGGATTTCCCAGAAACGTCCCTCCCACTTTTCCGCCGGCTCCTGCGGCAGCCGGCCTGTGCCTTCCTTGTAAGATGCCGTGGCTCCCGTGTGTCACACGGGAGGGGGACTGTCTGTTTGCACATCTGCCTCTCCTTCTGGAAAGTGAGTTTCACTGATATCAGTGCAGTATTGAAATAAGCGTGTGAGCGCTGCTTTTTGAGCTTCCTTCTGGGCAGGCAATCTCCGTCCTCACACCACCCCCTGAACACTACTTCTCTGCCTCAAAGGAAGAACGGCAGGTCAGAGGGATGAAGGGCCCGGCTCAGTACTGCTGCCAGGTAAGCAGCGAAGCTGGGATTTGGACCCAGATCTGTCTGACTCTGAGGCCAGTCTTTCCTTTGCTACCACCCAGAGCAGTCATGAAACTTATGGGTCACGTGAAGATTCTGGGGCTCGCCTGTGATTGAACGTTGTGCCGACTGCATCTTCAGCAGAAGCCTGGCTCTCGGGGTGGGGAAGATGACCAGGGAGAGATGGAGACTGCAGACACAGTGGTCTGGGGTGGAGCAGGCCCCAGCGACCGATGGGGGGCCCCGTTCCCTCCAGGCTTGAGAGCCTTACCACAAAGCTGGGCTCTCTGGAGCTTTCCTAGCCAAGGCCAGGACAAGCCTCAGGCAATGCGTGGGCTCTAACTGTTGGGTCTGGAGGCAGGATCAAGGGCTGGGGAGGGAGGGAAGAGCAGGTGGCAGGGTGACTTTCCGACCTATGTACCAGGCGAGGATTGCATGACCCATCAACTCCTGGGTCACAGGTGAGAATCACCTTCCCAAACACACACGCTGGAGAGGGAAGAGCGACGGTTCATGACCAAGGAGTTTTTTTGCAAAAGAAAACCACGGCGAAAGTTCTCCTCTAGGTCCAGCGAATCTTCCTTCAGCTCCTATTTCACAGGTTTTCATCACCTTCTGAAGACCCCGCTTTGGTTCTTTTTCTGAAAATACCCTCCCCCACTTCCTTTTCCTGCCCACAGACTTTCAGCAAGTTTGAAGTCAGTTATCTGGTTCAAGTTACTCACCCCACGACTCAGTCATCACCAGGCAGGTCATGTGGCTGCTAAGGACTCAGTTTCCCCATGTGTAATGTTGATGTCCCACATGGTGAGGCACGTTTTAGGAGTTTGCTCATCATGAGCCCTGCCCACAGCGGGGCACCCCTGAGCCTCCGCCAGATCCCTGTTCCCTCCCGGTCCCCCCTGTCCAGGAAGGGAGGTCCCTGGATGGAAGTGGGAAGAGTGGGATCTGACATTTGGAAGCTAGTCAGAGAGTGGGAGAAGGTTCAGGGCTGACCCTCTCAGCCAGGTGTCCCATCCAGACTGCAGTCAGAGCCAGGAGACCCATGAGGAGTCCTCCCCATGAAGCGGAGGACAGGCTGAAGAGAGGAGCCCCCAGGAGCCCTGCTCTGTGCAGAGAACAGACTTGTGGCTGAGGGGGGCAGGGGCGGGGAGGGGAGGGGAGGGAATTTGGGATTAGCAGAGGCGAGCTATTGCAGACTGCAGACGGGATGGATAAGCAAGAAGGACCTACCATGCAGCCCAGGAAACTACATTCAACACGCTGTGACGGACAAGAATGGAAAAGAACATGGAGGAGACTGTGTGTGTGTGTGTGTGTGTGTGTGTGTGTGTCGCTGAGTCACTTTGCTGTATAGCAGAANTTGATGTCCCACATGGTGAGGCACGTTTTAGGAGTTTGCTCATCATGAGCCCTGCCCACAGCGGGGCACCCCTGAGCCTCCGCCAGATCCCTGTTCCCTCCCGGTCCCCCCTGTCCAGGAAGGGAGGTCCCTGGATGGAAGTGGGAAGAGTGGGATCTGACATTTGGAAGCTAGTCAGAGAGTGGGAGAAGGTTCAGGGCTGACCCTCTCAGCCAGGTGTCCCATCCGGACTGCAGTCAGAGCCAGGAGACCCATGAGGAGTCCTCCCCATGAAGCGGAGGACAGGCTGAAGAGAGGAGCCCCCAGGAGCCCTGCTCTGTGCAGAGAACAGACTTGTGGCTGAGGGGGGCAGGGGCGGGGAGGGGAGGGGAGGGAATTTGGGATTAGCAGAGGCGAGCTATTGCAGACTGCAGACGGGATGGATAAGCAAGAAGGACCTACCATGCAGCCCAGGAAACTACATTCAACACGCTGTGACGGACAAGAATGGAAAAGAACATGGAGGAGACTGTGTGTGTGTGTGTGTGTGTGTGTGTGTGTGTGTCGCTGAGTCACTTTGCTGTATAGCAGAAAATAAACACAACGTCGTAAATCAACTATACTTCAATAATTTTTTTTAACTAAAAAATAAATAAAATCATGCATAGGCAAAAAAAAGAGCCCCCTTCTGCCAGGATCGCTGAATCAAGCTCCCAGATGGGTGGGAAGGGCAGGGATGGGAGAGATGGGTCCACGCAGCCGCCAGGAGGCAGCGGATCTGGCGGAACAAGCACGAGAGATGGACTGTGGGCTCAGCTGTGAGGCCCGCCGGCTCTGGGGCCTCAGGTGAGCTGCCCATCTCTCTGGGCCTGTTTCTTCTCATCTGCAAAATGAGGGGCGAACTGTATTTTTGGGGTCTTCCAGCTCTGATCAGTCCCATGTCAGATGTTCACTGAGCTCAAATCCTGACACCATCATTGCATATACGACGCGTCTCCATTTCTCTGAGATGTGAACTTGTCCATGAAGCAGCTAAAGACGGAGCTCTGTCTTTCTCGGCATTAAACTTGCCACCAATCAGCCTTGATGCATGAGCCCCCACACCCCACCCCCGGCCCCCACCAAGCATGGTATCGAGAAGCAGGATCAGAAGTGGAAACGGATTCATCTTAACTAAGCAGTTCATTATCCCGAACGGGACCATCACTCTCGCCCTCTATCTCTGACAGCGTTTACGCCGCTCCCGTTAAGACACATTTAGCAAAATCGCAGGCGATATTTAGGAATCAGGCACCCTCCCAATGAGGTGGTGACAAACGGCCCCTCTATCCGGAAACCCCCCTCGAGGCATCCCAGCATTGCGCCCCTCCCTTTTCCCAACTCGGGGTGGGGGATGTATCCCGAGGGCCGGCTCATGTCTGGCCTCAAGGGTAGAGGGCAGTCAGGGAGGGCTTCCGTGGGAGGGGCACAGGCCCGCCGTGATTTAGTGAAAAGAGGCATGAATTATATCAGGGTGATTATATCCATCTGCTCAGGACTGAGGGGTTTCCTGGGACAAGTGCTTTCAATGCTAAAACTAAAATGTCCCCAGCAAACCAAAACAAGTTGGTCACCATAGTTGCAAGCCTCCCATGGCATGGCAAGGGCTAAATCACTAAACCTCTGCACCCATTTCAGTCATAGGGAAATCCATCCCGCCAGCTGCAGGGACTAGAGAGGAAACGCCGACTCCTCCCCAGCCCTGCTTCCTCATGAGTGTTTGCTAGATGTTGGCTCCACTTAAGAGGTAACTTGGGAGATCAGGGTTTGTCTTGGGCTTCCTGCATCCACGGATGCCCTTCAATCCTCTTCCACAAGCAGCAGCCAGTGTGCTTTCTTTGAAATGTGCTCCCTGGCCTCGGAAAGGGCCTCCAGAGCTTCCCATCGCTCCATAGAAAGGGAGGCCGGGCCATTGAAAGTGAGGTGAGCTGGCCCAGGCCTGGATCTCGCGGCCCTGCCAGACCCTAGTGTGTCTGCTCTTCAGCAAGTGTGGACTCTGACTCCTCTCCAGGCCCAGCACAGGCCTCACTCTTGCTCATCCTTCAAGGAGTCACAGAGGTCTCACTTCTGCAAGAAAGCTCTCCTTGACTCCCCAGGTTATCACAGTCCCCCCGATCACCCCTCCCTTCTGACCACTTAGGACACTTGATGGATCTGAGACCTTTTCTGGGACTGTGAGTGCTTGTCCCTTCCCATTCCTGACACACTGTCCCCTGAACCCAGCTCTGGACAGTTCTTTTGGCCCAGGAGTGCCTACCTTGTGTCACCCAAGTCAACACTTGTTGCTTCAAAGTAACTAGAGAAGAGTCAAAAGCAAGGGAACACCATCTTTCTACCGGAGGGCAGGGGCAGTTTCTGCCATCAGACTAGACGTCCCATGAGGACAGAGACAGTGTTCCACCCTCTTCTGTGTCTGGGAGCGTAGACGTGCTGCAGAGAACTCTGGGGACACTTCTTCCCTGGAGAACCAGCTTGGACCGCATCGAGACTTGCCCTGGGGCAGGCAGACAGTCGGGTGGTGGCAGCCGCTCCACCTTCAGAGAGGACCGTGGAAGTCAGGGCCACAGGATTCCTCACGCCACCCTCCCCTTTCTGCAGGGCTGGGGTTTATCTCCACGTGGTAACAGGAGCTCCATGCTCCACCACCCATGAAGGAAAGAGGTCACCCCATCTCATGAAGACAAACACCAGAGCGCGGCACCCGCGACAGCCTCCCTGGCTGCTGCATCGTACAATCACTCCCATAATAAATATTATCACAACAGACCAGTCACTGCAGCCGTACCTTTCAGGCAGGTGCTGGGGGTCGTGTGAGATACACCCTCCCCTGCTGGGCTAACGGGCGCTCTCAGCCCTCACCTCCTTGGCAGCAGAAACAAAGGTGGGGCAGAGGGTGGAGGGGCCCTTTTAAGGAAAGAAGGCTTCTGAATGGAGAGCAGAGGGTAATAGCTCATGTGTCTCCAAGATGGAGCAATTCTTCCCCTCCAGCGGCTCTCAGAAGTGTGTCTGCCCTCCGCCGATCCTACCTTGGTGTGGGCCCTCAGACGTCCCCCCAGGGCCCTGCATAGCCCCCTTGCTGGTCCCCAGTCTCCAGCCCTGTCCCTCCGACGCCTCCACCACACTGGAGTCTCCACAATATTTCTCAAATGCATATGTGGAGACGCCACCTCTCTGGTTAATGTCATGCAATTTCCCCACCCCATTGCCTTCCAATTCAGGATCAAGTTCAGCTTCTGTCATGGCCAACCGGGCCCCTAATGATCTGGCCTCTCTCCGCCTCTCCAACTCAATCAGTCTCTCACTGTGTTTGCGCGACCCACGCCCCAGCCCTCCCAGACGTTCTCAGGCTCTTCTTTCAGCCCGTGCCATTTCCTCTTCCCAGGTTGCCCTTTTGCTCTCAGTGCACCCGGGGAAATTTGTACACATCCTTCCAGGTTCAATGCCACAGTCACCCCTTCCTTGATTTCCAGGAGTCTGACACTCCCTCATGTAAGAACATGGGGGGAGCCCTCATCTAAAAACACAGCCCCCTGTGAACAGCTCAGACACAGCCAGTCCATATTGCACTGTAGTATCACATAGGGTTCTCTGGGTATGTCTCTGCCATCAGGCTGGCAGTTTCTTAAGGTCAGGGTCCTGGCATACGTCCCTGTAGGATATTTGGTGTGTGATCAGTGTTCCGGCCCGGATGCTGCAGGCATGAAGTAATGGGTGACCTAACACATGTGCAGTGCACAGCATAGGGCTTGGTGAACGGCGGAGCCCGGAGCCCTGAGGACGGGGCTGCTGCCCAGTGAGCTGATGCCACACTTATGACCCGAATCCTTCCTCGTCTGCTCATTGCCTTTAGAATTTAGTCCAAAGCCCCTCCCCCACACTCAGAGCCTGCTTCCCTCCAGCTCATCTCTTGCCCCTCTGCCTTTTTTCAAGCTGAGTCTCAGTCATTCTGAACTACTTAGAGCTTCTGAAATAAGCTTTGGCCAGCTACTGGGTCCTGGCACCCACCGTCCTTTTGCCTGGAATACCTGCTGTCACTTTACCCCCATCACTTCAATAAACCCTTCAGATCTTAGTTTAGACACCATTTTCCCTAGAGGCTGCCCAACACATACACCCTAACTTCACCTACCTTGCACCCTGAACCCCCAAATCATGGGTAAGTGCCCTTCTCATAGCATCAAAAATAACCCTAACATGTTACATGGGGTCACTTTTCTTTTCTTTTTTGCCAGTCTGTCTGCCACCATTGTGAACTAACCATGAGCTCCTGGAGGGTGAGCTCCAAAAGTGTGACTCAGTAACTTCTCGCTGGCCAGGCTGCTGGTGCTGAAGACATACTTGCTGGATGAATGGATGGATGGATGGATGGATGAATCCATGGATGGAGAAATAAAGTCTACAGACATCTTCAGTTAGCCTCACTTTGGCCAAACATCCAATTCTGTTGAGGCAGCAAGATTTTTTTTTGTCTTACTTGATTATGGATTTACACTCCAAATTTGAACCCTGGAAAGACATCTAGACGGGAAGGCCCCACCCTCAGGCTCCTGGTTCTCGCCTCCCCAGCAGAAAGGCAGCTCGGCTCTGGGCACCAGGGACCTTAAACGTTTCACACCTCTGCAGGGAGACGTGCCTGCCACTTTCGCTGTCCGGTGGCTTCCCAAACCCCCCAGACTCTTCTGAGGCCCTCCCCCTCTGTGATCTCCAGCCAGCCAATCAAATCCCCTCCGTCAGAGGCGACGGATGCTCAAAAGCCTTGTAGTATTAATGTATTATTCATGACATATGTATTAGTTATCATTAGTTTGTTTGTTTATTATTAATTTGTGTTTCATTATTGATAATGATGTGGTTCTACTATTAATAAGAAGGCTTGGGAAAGCTGCTCTGTGGCGCTTTGAAGACACCTGGTGCCTCTCTGATGGATTCTCTGGAGGGTCTGGAGAGCCAGGGTGGGTCATTTTTCTTCCCAGTTTGTGGATAGGAGACACTGAGGCCACAGAAGGGCAGAGCTTGCTCATTCACTCCTCTTGCCTCGGAGGTGCAGGCAAGGCAAGGTGATGCGACCGGGGAAACGGTCCATCAGGCGGCGTGCCCTGGGCTGAGGGCAGGGCCAAGTGCGTGGGCTGCTGCAGGAAGCTGGTGCTGGGCCTGCCAATCAAGCCTCCATCTGGACCAGCTCGCCCCAGGCTCCACCGCCCAGGTTCACTCTGAAGCCATCCTTGCCTCGCTTGCACACAGTGCCTGCCTGCTCTGTCTTACATGCTCCCCAAATCACGTTTCCTTTTCCTCCCAGAGACTCAGCCAGACTACATTTCCCAGCCTCCCTTGCAGTTTGGTAGGGTCATGTGACTAAAACCTGGCAGAGGAATATGGCTTCCAGGACGGGCCCCTAGAACTCTCCTGTGCCATCCTCCACATCCTCTCTCTGTATCAGCTGCCTGATGGATACAGAGGAGGATGAAACCAGAAGATGGGAAAAATCTGGCTATCTGAATGACCAGATGGTACAGAACGTCCTTCTACATCCCCCAATAGACAGTGATATGAGTGAGAAATAAAGTGCTCTTGTGTTAATTATAAAAGACTAGAATACTGGAGTCGGTTGCCATTCCATTCTCCAGGGGATCTTCCCAACCCAGGGATTGAACCCGGGTCTCCCGCATTGCAGGCAGATTCTTTACTAGCTGAGCCAACAGGGAAGCCCAAGAGTACTGGAGTGGGTAGCCTATCCCTTCTCCAGAGGATCTTCCTGACCCAGGAATCAAACCAGGGTCTCCTGCATTGCAGGTGGATTCTTTAACAGCTGAGCTACGAGAAAAGCCCACTAATTATAAAAATAACTTTATAATAAATATATGGTATGTAATAAAAACAAACCTATGACAAAGAGAGTTTGTTGAAAAGCAGAGATGTTGCTCTGCTGACAAAGGTCCGTATAGTCAAGGATATGGTCTTCCCAGTGGTCACGTATGGTTGTGAGAACCGCACTGTAAAGAAGGCAGACCGCGGAAGAATTGATGCCTTTGAACTGTGGTGCTAGAGAAGTCTGCTGAGAGTCCCTTAGACATCAAGGAGAGCACACAAGTCAGTCGTAAGGGAAATTAACCCTGAATACTCATTGGAAAGACTGAAGCTGAAGCTGAATCTCCAGTATTTTGGTCATCTGATGCAAACAGCTGACTCACTGGAAAAGTCCCTGATGCTGGGAAAGATTGCAGGCAGGAAGAGAAGAGGGCATCAGAGAATGAGATGGCTGGATGGCATCACCGATGCAATGGACATAGGCTTGGGCAAACTTCAGGATGTGGTGAAGGACAGGCAGGCCCAGCATGCTGCAGTCCATGGGGCTGCAAAGAGCCAGACACAACTGGGCGACTGAACAATAACAACGACATAATAAACACAGAAATTATTAAAACTAACAGTCGCTGAGACTTTAAAGGGCTTTGTTCCATGGTTATTCTGCTAACACATCCCACTACTATGTTGCACAAAGTATGTACTCAGTAGGTTCTTCAGGAAAAAAAAAAAAAAGAAGTGATCAGGCAGATAAATGAACAAGTAACCAAATTAATCAGTGGGTTCAGTTACACTGCGTTGGATACCCAAACCTTAGTTCTTCATCACAGAGTAGCACAGGGAAGAGGTTTTTTATGATCTTGAATAGAAAGCTTTCTGTTGTATAGATGATAAACTGAGGCACAGAGAAGGGAAGGGCCTTGGCAGAGGTCACAGGGACAATCAGCCAGCAAGGAGAGAGCAGGACTCAGGCCTCCCACTGTCTTTTCTCCAGAGGCCTTCCATCTGGTGGCCTGTTCACCCTCTAGCACTTTCTCAGTGTCCTTAGGGGTGGGTGAGGGGAATCGTCATTTCTTTATCCCTGGGTCTGTCCAGCATCCAAAGAAAGGTTGAGAGGAAAGACGGACGAGAGAATGATGGGCTGCAGGATGCCCATGAGATGCCCGCCCAGCCGTACCCATCTCTGGGGTGGCCTCTCTGGGCCAGGCCCACCAGGTCAGGGCTGACTCTGTGGCCAACCATGGGGAACCCAGAAGAGGGGCTAAAATGAAAGGAAACAGCTGCAGACCCTGAACCCAAAAGCCCAGGTTTAGTTCTCATTCTCCCACTGAAACAGAGGGCAAGTTCCTCTCCTCTGGCCGGGCCTGAAAAGGGGGTTTATGGTGCTTATTTCTCAGGGCAATGGTGATGCTAAGTGGGGACAGGGGAGGGCAGAATGATCTGAAGAGCACGAATGGGAAGCTGTGGATATTGCCAGGGACCGCCAGTGCCCAGGGGCTTCCCTGATGGCTCCACGGGTAAAGAATCTGCCTGTAACGCAGGAGACACAGGACACTCGGGTTCAATCCCTGGATCGGGAAGATCCCCTGGAGGAGGAAATGGCAACCCACTCCAGCATTCTTGTCTGAAAAATCCCGTGGACAGAAGAGCCTGGCGGGCTACAGTCCCTGGGGTCGCAGAGTCAGACACGGCTGAGTGACTAAGCGTTCGGCCACTGGTGTCAGGAGGTTTGAACAGCCGCCTTGGGAGCCAGCTGCTGACTCTGCCCCAGGCCAGCTCTGAGTGAGCTGCTTCACTGCCCTGAGACTCAGTTTCCACTTCTGCCGGGGGGGATGATCATCCGCACTTCTGAGGAGTGGGAGGGGTAGGGGAAGGCAGACACAGAGAAATGGTCCAGGCAAAGGGCCAAGAGCAGCAGCTGGCCCTCCAGGGCAGCCCTGACCTGGAGACCCGGGCAGCGTCCCCTGCCTGGGCCACCCCGCTTTTCCATGCCCCCTATCCTCTTTCATCAGCAAGGCTGCTTTAAAGAGTTTGCTAGAAAGCTTTTGGCCAATGACCTCCCCTGCTTCTTTTGGACTGGCCCGATTAGCCTCAGGAGTGTAGTGGCTGAGAGTCACCGTCTCCTGGTCAGTGCTGTCTTGCTTCCTTTGTGGAGGTTTTTGAAGCAAAGCACACAGAGGGCCCTTCATCCTCCAACATCACTCAGCATCACGAGGCCAGATTCGTGAGTAACGGGGAAGCTCCTCTGACTTAAAATAAAATTTAAAATATGGATGAGAGGTTATTAAGGAATATTTTAAAAGAAAAATAGTTATTACTCAAGGAACACAGTCTAAGCTAGGTTATAAACTGGTCTTAATCAGTAAAACGAGGCAACTTAATGAAAAAAATTACAATTTAAAATAGGCCTACATTAAATAATAATGCCTCATAAACACAGAAGTCCTTTAGCACATAAGAATTAATTGCTGAGCTCAGAAGCTAAAGGCACAATAAAGGAATCCTTAATTTTTTGGTCTTTTATTTTTCTCTTCCGAAAGACAACCTTTCCTTGCTTTGGCACCAAAGGGTCTGGAAATTTGCAAAGGGAATTTGCTCAGCAACAATTCTGTTTCCTTCAACCTATTATTTTAAGACATGGTCTGAATGAAGTGTGGCTTTTCTCTCTGGATCTGCAACAGTTTTAAAATAAACACATGTGACAGTTTTCTCTCTGTTGAATTAGGGAATGGACTCATTTTGCAGAATCAAAGCCCCTGAGTTCAGAGCCTTCAGGCCGAGCAGCTCAGCTATCGGAGCAGCAGCTTTCCTGGTCCAGCGAGAGCGCGCATCTCATTTACAGCTGCGGTTAGAAACAATCCGATGAAGCAGAGAGGTCTCATCCGGTGGGGGAGTCCCCCCACCAGGGAGACATGGGGCAGTGTCGAGAGAGCTATGTTTGGTTCTCACCGATAGTGGAGGTGGGGGTAGACTCCCGTACGGGAGTCTACTTGGTACAGGCCAGGGATGCTGCCAAACATCCAGCAATGTACAGGACATGCCCCCCCAACCAAGAATGGTCCACCCCCAGATGTCAACAGTGCTGAGGCTGAGAAACCCGGCAGTGAAGGAAGAAAAGCAAAATTCTGTGCACTCAGGACTTCCCAGCACAGGAGACAAAGAGCGTCTCCAGACGTCAGGACCGGCCACCTGAAGCTGGGAGTGTAGGCTGCTGGGAAATTCTCCCTCGGCATGACCCCAGCACCGGATGTGTCTAACACCTGACCTCCACCCAAACTTTTTGCCCCCTGAAATGGACCAGCTCACTCCTTCAGAGTGTCTCTCTTGCCCCTCTGGCTATTTTGATTTTGTGATAGGGGACTCCTAGGAGAAAGTCCTTCCACGGTCACCTTTGGCAAAAAGGATTTATTCTGCAAAGCAAGAATCCAGGCTCACAGAGGAGACAGTCTCAGGGCTCCCTCCTCCCAGGGGAGCGTTCAGCGCCTCCCTCCTCACTAATCTGGCTCTGCCTGCTTGGCAGGAGAAGTAATCTGGTCTTCATATTAATACTTTACTAAATGCACACATCTTGCAAGATAAGCATCAGCCTATCACATCTGTTTGGCTATAGTGCCTGCTTGTCACCGGAAGGCCCAAATGGGGCCTTCTTGGTTCACCATCTCACTGCTTCCTTCTGAACACCAAGGTGCAGACTGTAGACATGTCACTGAGTGGAGGGGTGAGGAACAAGGGGGTTAGGGTGGGCTGAGCTGGAGACATTTGATTCCTATCCTCCAGGGCTCAAGTCTCCTGCTTCCTGGAGGAGATGGAAAGGCATGAGGTCCCTAAGCAAGAGTTGCATGGACCATGGGCCAATTTGCCATCAGGACAAGAAATCAAGAACAAGACAGGGAACTCTCCAACAACTGGATAGTTTTAGCTCAACTTACGAAAGAATGCTGAATCTATCGTGGGCAAGTATTAGGTAAGTCCTTCCCAACCAGCCAGCCTTTCCAATAGGAAAGGACTTGAGGCAGTCCGTAAAAACAGACCAGAATCCTGCTCTGCCACTTCCTAACTCTGTGCCCTTGGAATATGGAGCATCAGTCTTCTTATCTGTTAAGTAGGAATCTGACGTGGACCTCCCAGGGCTGGAGATAACAGAGGTACAGGGCTAACGTGCATCTGAACACATGATTGATGCTACCACTGTTAGAACGACTCTATTTCTTTTTATAGGTATAATTTACAGTAAGTAAAGTGCTGTAATAAGATATAGTAAAATCTCACTTACACACCCAGACGAACCACCACCTACATGAAAATATAAACCATTCCCAGAACCCCATCGCGATCTCTCACGCTCCTCTCCAGTCCTTCCCCCTCACCAGCCCAAGGATAACCTCTGCTCTGGCTTCTCCCTCCTAGATTAGCTTTGCTTCCTCCTGACCCTCCTATATAAATAGAATCATGCAAGAGGTGCCCTTTGCTGTCTGGCTACTTTTTCTCAGCACAATGCTTTTGACATTCATCTACGTGTTGCATTTATCCTGAGTTTATGCTTTTAAAAAATGTTTCCTGGGTAATATCTGTTGTATGAAATGCCACAATCCATTTATCCATTTGACCATTGAGGGACATTTAGGTGGTTTCTAGTTTGGGGATATTATAAAATAAAACCTATAGTTGTCATTAAAATATTAGGCCTAGACCCAAGGGACAACTGGTCAACCCCCTTCTTCCCTAGGGAACTGATCCCTGCCCTTGGCCAGCTCCCAGGCAGAGAGGCCCTTTGCTGAGTTATGAAGCTGAGTTTGCCTTCAGCATGCCCACCCAACCCTCTGTACTCTTGCCCTTCCTCCCAAGGGCACTGGGGGCAGCTCTTAAGAATCTTGACCACTCGCATGCCTTTAATGTGCAAGCTCTTCCCCCATGGTTCTCCTACAGGCATACTGAAGCCAAACTATGACACCCCCTCAAAATGAATAAAGAACATGAATTCGACCCTGCTTCGCTTTTTACAAACGTACGTGTCCTTCCGGCCTGGTGGGAAAGCCAGTACCCCTATTTTCCAAGTAGGAACACGGCAGAATATTGACTCATCCACTCGCTCACTCACTGGAAAAGTATGTGCTCTTTGGGGTAAAACTCTTGCTAGGTACTGGGGCAGAGACCTGAAAAGAGCTGTGATTGGTCTAGCTGGAGGTGCATAAACAGACTCCCACTCCCTCCTGGATCCACCCCACTTTTTCATCCTCTAGCGTCGAGCACCTTGTATTTTATCAGATCCACAGCTTGCTTTCTGCATTCTTAGTCTCAGCTCCCTGGCAGGATGGAATTTTCTGTTAGGTTTTTTTTTTTTTTTTTAATCCTTCCATAATAACACAAGTTACTCAGTCATGTGCAACTCTTTGCGATCCCATGGACTGTACCATACCAGGCTTCTCCGTCCATGAAATTTTCCAGGCAAGAATGCTGGAGTGGGTCACCATTTCCTTCTCCAGGGGATCTTCCTGACTCGGGAATTCAACCCAGGTCTCCTGCATTGCAGGCAGACGCCTTACCCTCTGAGCCACCAGGGAAGCCCCAATATACAACTGTTAGGAACACAGAAATGCTTAATAAATGCTTCAAAAGAGTGCAATAGAGGCTGGTGTTGTTTACTTGAGTGTGTAACTCCAGAGTTTCAAGTTCCACGTTGGAGAGGGTGTGTGTGTCTCTGCTCAGTTGCTCAGTAGTGTTAACCCTTTGTGACCCCAATGGACTGTGGTTCACTCAGCTCCTCAGTCCATGGACTTTTCCAGGCAAGCATACTGGAAAGGGTTGCCGTTTCCTATTCCAGGGGATCTTCCCAGGGTTTGAAACTGAATCTCCTGCACTGGCAGATGGATTCTTTGCCACTGTGCCACCTGGGAAACCCAGCTTTCTGGCAAGTATAGCTAAATTATACATCACATGTGTCTAGGTCAAATGGGATTCAAAGTCCAGGAAAGACGCATTATACCCTTCTGGGTGTGAAGAAAACAGGCTGGCAGCCTTTAGGAGCAGATAGTGACCCCTACTGACAGCCAGGAAACAAACATGGACCTCAGTCCTACACCCACAAGGCACCGAATTCTGCAGTGGCACTAACCAGCTCGGAAATGGGTTCTCCCACAGAGCTTCCAGGTAAGAGCCCAGTCAGCCAACCCCTTAGTTTTGACTTGTGCAGAGAACTATGCCTGGGCCACAGGGACTTCTGACCTACAGAAATGTGTTGTTATAAGCTGCATTTGTTAGGCAGCAATAAGCGCTGGCATAATATGCTTGGGTTTCTGGGTGGCTCAGCAGCAGAGAGTCCACCTGCAGTGCAGGGCACACTGGCCTGACCCCCGGGCTGGAGGATCCCTGGAGCAGGACGTGACAGTCCACTCCAGTATTCTTGCTGGAGAATCTCATGGACAGAGGAGCCTGGCGGGCTACGTTCCAGAAGGTGGCAAAGCATAGGACATGGCTGAAGTGACTGAGCACACAGCGTGCTTATGTGAGGCTGCGATAGCCAGAGACCCTTCTGAAGCATCAGTCACATCATGCCACTCCCCTCCTCCAGGCAGGCATGCAGCTCCCATCACTCTGGACAGTCAGGGCCAGAGCTTTGCTGTTGTCCAGAGAAGTCTGGACCGACTGTCTCACCACTTCCTCCACTCACTCCATTTCAGCCGTGCGGCCCTCTTTCATTCTCCATAAACATCACAAGCTCATTCCTGCCTCAGGACCTTTGCACTTGCCATTTCCTCTTCCTGGAATACTCACATCCCTGCTATGCACAAAGCTCGCCTGCTCATCCCACTTGGGTCTCTACTCACTGTCCTATCCCTACAAAAGCCTTCCTTGACCATCCAGTCTAAAATTTTCTAACATTCCCACTTATCTTTTCTCTCTATCCCTAAAATTGCTTTATTTTTTTAATCGCACTGTTTTTCTGCCTAACATTATATTTTAATTTATTCCTTTGTCTATTACCCATTATATAGGCCCTCCTGCCCTGCTGAATAGAATGTCAGCTCTATGAGGGGATGGACTTCCTCCGCTTTATTCACTGCAGTGTCTCCAGTCCCAAGGAGAGCATCTGGGAATCATCAAAATGTTACAGTGTTTACGATGAGCTAGGCATTGCGGTAGGTGTCATCAACTGCTTTAATGAAAACAACAAATCAACATGCCCATTCTTCAACATTAAGACAGACTGTCTTATGGAGCAAGATGTTAAAGGACTCCCATAGGTGGGATTTGGTATCTTTCTCACTCATCCTTAACAGTTAGCATTTACAGTTTTCCCTAACTCTGATTCTGGGCTACACTTTGATTAGAATCTTGCATATGGGTCACCTTGATTCACTTGTCCCCTGGTTCCAATTGGACTGTAGGGTTTCAGCGGAGCTTGGAATCAAAATGCTTGAGCAGCATCTCCTGGCTACAAAACCTGAGGTTGTATTTTATTTTCAAACCGCTTCTTGATTGCTTCCCTTCACCATGGGCTGCTTGAGTCATGCCCCCATAGGCTTCACTTGCTCAGAGTCCGCGTCTCCATCCTTCTCTTTGTCAGTAAGATAAGAGGGAGTCGGGCAAAAACCTGGATGACAAATGTCCTCTGTATAAACTGGATGGTTTTTCCACTGAGAAGGTAACTTCCCACCGGGTTCTGGAAGAAGAGACACAGCCCTGTTCTTATCAATATTTTTATCTTTAATGACTTCTCCTTTGGTGATTTTAGAAGTAACATTTGCTTACTGTAGAAAATAAATAATACTTGAAATTGTACAGAAAAAAAGAAATCCCCTCTTCTAAACCACCACACAGAGAAAGACATTGTTACTATTTTGAAATTTTCTCTGTCTGTGTTTAACATGACTCCGAGACACTAGTATCACTTGACATGAAAATGCAAATCCTCTCATGCCCAATTGTGAGGGTTAATTTTATCTGTCAACCAGAATGGGTCGTGGGGTGTCCAGATTGAACATTATCTCCGGTTGTGTCTGTGAAGGTGTTTCCGGATGAGATTAGCATTTGAAGCAGTGGACTTGGTAAAGCTGCTCACCCTCCCCAAGGGTGTGGGCATCCTCCAGCCCACGAAAGGGCCTGGAAAGAGCAAACTGCAGAGAGAGGAGGGGTCTGACCCTTTTTCTCCCGCCTCGTTGCTCGACCTGGCACACCTGACCCTACCTTCTGTCCTGAGCTTGGGATTTGTGTCATCAGCTCCCCTAGTTCTCGGGCCTTTGGACTTGGACTAAATTAGACCACGGGCTTTCCTGGGTCTCCAGCTTGCAGACGGCAGATCATGGGACTTCTCAGTTTCCATAATAACAAAGTCATATATATATGCATGGGCTTCCCAGGCGGCACTAATGGTAAAGAATCTGCCCCTCAATGCAAGAAATCCAAGAGAGACTCGGGTTTGATCCCTCGGTCAAGAAGATTCCCTGGAGTAGGAAATGGTACCCCACTCCAGCATTCTTGCTGGAAAATTCCATGGGCAGAGGAGCCTGGCAGGCTACAGTGTGACACAACTGAGTGAATGAGCACACACACGCACACACACATTCTGTTTCTCTGGGGAACCTTGACTAACACAGATTTTGGTACCAAGAATGGTTTTAGAGGAAGAGGATTTTAAGGCGACATTTCTGAATTCATTCTGGGGTTTTGGAATTGACTCTCCAATCTGATTAGATTTAAAGATGTTAATGACTCTATTTCTGTCCTAGTCAGTTCAGGCTGCTGTAAAAGAACATCAAAGGCTGAATGGCTTACAAGCAACAGGAATTTATTTTCACGGTGCTGGAGCCTGGGAGGTTCAAGATCGAGGTACTGATGCATTCAGTGACTCGTGAGGGCCCTCATCCAGCTTCATAAACAGACATCTTCTCTCTTTGTCCTTGAAAGGGTGAGGGAGCTCCCCTGGGTCTCTTTTATTAGGATGTTACTCCCATTCATGGGGGCTCCATCCTCATGAACTAATGGCCTCCCCAAAGCGCCACCCTCTAACACCATCACACTGTAGGCTAAATGGCAACATTTGAATTTTGGGGAAGACAGAAACATTCATTTCATAGCAGCAACATCATGGTAAGCTAAACCTTTTTCAGACTAGCCCAGATGATGAGAACTGTTGTAAATCCTCTCAGATCCTCTATCTCCAACCTCAGTCTATTTTTAAAAAATATTTAAAAGTGGGTTTTGAACACCCAAACTGTAAGGAGAACATTTGCCCCTAAGAAGCAGTTCCCTCGGTGGGTCATACACTCCCCAGCTCAATGGGGAGGCAGCACGCAGCCCTGAGGGGTCACTCTGTCCATTCTCCTGCTTCCAAGATGAAACCAGGCCACGAATTAGATGGGAATTCCAGTTTTTAAAAGATTTCCCTCTAGTTTCTGTCCTTGCCCCCACCTCACCCCCGTATCCCATCGGTTTTCTTTTCAGGACTTGAGAAGCCCGTTCGGGCTCCAAAGGCAATCAGACTCCGACTGCCTTGCCTGTATGTCTGTATACTGACGGGCTTCCCAGGTGGTGCCAGCGGTAAGGAACCCGCTTGCTAATGCAGAAGGCGGAAGAGACTCAGGTTCCACGCCTGAGTCAGGAAGATCCCCTGGAGGAGGGCGTGGTAACCCACTCCAATATTCACGCATGGAGAGTCCCACGGCCAGAGGAGCCTGGCAGGCTATGGTCCATAGGGTCACAAAGAGTCGGACACGACCGAGCGACCTGGCACACGCGCACGTGCGTTACATGCTGGGTGCCTCTCCTCCTTGGCTCAGCCATCCCCAGGCCTCCTTCCCTTCCAGCCTCTCCTTCCCTGAGCCTGTGCTCAGAGATGTCAAACCAACAGACCCAAGCAGCTGTAACTCCGGCAGTCAGTCAGTGGTCCAATGACAGAAACGTTACACGCCAGAGACAGACAGGGGAGCTTGTGTGTCTCTCGTGGTTTGGAGAGGATTCATGCGCTGGCTCACTTGAGGTGTCTTTAGGAGGCTGGAGGACGATTCAGTGGTAGCAACCAGGGCTCCTAGCGAGGCTGACTATAGCAGTGAAGACGCACACTCTGGAGCTCAACTGCCTGGGTTCAGATTCCAGCTCTGCCTTGGGCATGTGGAAGGACGGCTCCGAGCCTCAGTTTCCTCTTCTGTAAGACGGAGATGATACCAGAACCCACTGACTCCACAGGGTCAGAGGAGTCCACGTTCACAGAGCAGTGCCTGACACCTCAGAAGCCTCGCACGCCACTTGGCTTTTAGGATTGGGCCGTTACCATGTGCTAATTGGTGCCAGACGCCTTACCTCCGGTGCGTGGACTGACCCCGGTCACCACCAAGACAAGGCTGGTCACGACCGGCAGGTAAAGAAACAAGGAGCAGTGCCTGCCAAGCCGTGGTCCCAGGGTTAAATCCTGCCCATCAACTGTTCCTGTATGGGCCGCCCGCTAAGAAGCATTTTTATATTGTGAAAGGATTACATTTTAAATGGCCATATAAGCATCCAGATAATATCCTTCATTTTACCTTTCGGCCTGCAAACCTATCGGGCCCTTTAGTTTTGCCAGCCCCAGGCTTAGAAAGGGTTAAAGGCGGGAGAGATGGGATTGTGACCCCCAGACTTGTCCCCTTTCACATAGATTTTGCGGCTTCACTTTGAGTGAAGACATCTCCTTCGGGTCAGACTGAAGGGTATTCAAACACTACGCATTCGCTCATTCACTCATTCACCCAGCAGCTACTTACTGAGGGTCAGAGGCAGAGGAAGAGACCCAGGCCAGCTCGCTGCTGGAGGCCTCCTAGTTAAACTGGATTGATCGCAAAACTCCTCCAGGGACTGGCATCCGACGTCCTCCAGAGAAAGCCCACCACCAACCCACCCAGAAGCTCATGGGCTTCCGAGTCCCACTGCCACACCCCTGGACACGCACATCCTGTTCCTTCTGAAGTTCTCTGGAATCCCTTAGAGCACCAGGGAACGTGTCCCTTGTCCAGGGTCCAGCCCAGGAGGTCCAGCGGATCAGGCCCAAGGGGCCTCTCCCTGGAAGATGAGGGCTTGGGGATCCACGCTCTCCACCCTCCCTGGGGCCGTGGTTGGTGTTTATCCGTTTCTTTGGCTTCACAGTAGTCCAGCAGGTGTGACGGCTCCAGCCAGACATAATAGAGTCATTTAGGCATTTAGGAGAAGGGCCACCTAGAATTAATGACAGCGGTCATTCAACGAACAATGAAGGCGCCGCCTGTGAGCTCCGCCCCGGCACTGGCCTTGGGCCATCCTCCCCCGCCAGCCCCACGCACCCTGGGGAGTGAGCGGTCCCACTCAGCTGCTGGGAATACCTGGAGAACTATAATAGGATTATGAAAACGTGAGTGTTCACAGCCTTATTCTCATCATGGGAAATTGACATTAGGACAGTACATGATAGAAACCTTGTGTACTTTCCAGAATGTAAATAGAGTTAAAAGGGAAGTTGTCAGGAGGCAGCAGGGCCCTCAGCAGTGGGAAATGAGCTGGGCAGGCCCGGAATGGAATTTTCCAGCCGGTCGGTGCTCTCCTGGATGAAATTGACCACTCTTGGGGTGAGAGGAGGCGGGGAGAGGTCATGGAGGGACGGAGATTTAAGGTCATGGATTTAATATCTGGCTCATTTGCAGGTGGGTTTAATCAAAACTGGAGGACAGAAATAAATGATTTCACTTACTTACAGTTCACAGAAATGGATGCCTGGGCCATTTTGGAGCCCTCTTGCTGGTGATTTCTAGGAGGTTCTAATAGGAAGGCTTTTTAACTTTTAAAAGTTAAAATCTTGGGAGTGGGGTAGGGGAGCAGCTGGGAGTGGAAACAGGCAGATTCTCGGGCCTTGATCAGAGGAGAAGGGGGCCGGGTCCCAGGATAGGAGAGCCCTTGCTATTTCCTAGAGGGAGCACATCTGAGTCCCAGACCCTGGGTATCCTGGGCCACGTCTCAGGTCAACGTCAACACGGAGAGGGAATCGGGATCGCAAGGCTGAGTCGAAATGGCTGCTGTCCATCCAGCTAGGCTGAAGACCTCACCGGGAAATTTCTAATTGACAAACTTCTCTAGCTCTTGAAAATTCCTGCAACAATTGTGTGCCTGCGTGGATGCCTTCTCTTCCCTTCCGCAAAATCCTTAAAATGTCCTTGTTGCTGGATTGGCTCTCTGAGCCGCAGTTCTTTCTATCATTTCCTCTGCTCCACAACGAGTTCCAGAAAAACATCTACTTCTGCTTTTTTAACTACACCAAAGCCTTTGACTGCGTGGATCACAACAAACTGTGGAACATTCTTAAAGAGATGGGCATACCAGACCACCTGACCTGACCCCTGAGAAATCTGCCTGCAGGTCAGGAAGCAGCAGTTAGAACTGGACATGGAACAACAGACTGGTTCCAAATAGGAAAAGGAGTCCGTCAAGGCTGTATATTGTCACCCTGCTTATTTGACTTCTATGCAGAGTACATCATGAGAAACGCTGGACTGGAAGAAACACAAGCTGGAATCAAGATTGCCGGGAGAAACATCAATAACCTCAGATATGCAGATGACACCACCCTGATGGCAGAAAACAAAGAAGAACTAAAAAGCCTCTTGATGAAAGTGAAAGAGGAGAGTGAAAAAGTTGGCTTAAAGCTCAACATTCAGAAAACTAAGATCATGGCATCTGGTCCCATAACTTCATGGCAAATAGATGGGGAAACAATGGAAACAGTGACAGACTTTGGGGAGCTCCAAAATCAGTGCAGATGGTGACTACAGCCATGAAATTAAAAGACTCTTGCTCCTTGGAAGAAAATCTATGACCAACCTAGACAGCATATTAAATAGCAGAGATATCACTTTGTCAACAAAGGTCCGTCTAGTCAAAGCTATGGTTTTTCCAGTGGTCATGTATGGATGTAAGAGTTGGACTATAAAGAAAGTTGAATGTAGAAGAATTGATGCTTTTGAACTGTTGTGTTGGAGAAGACTATTGAGAGTCCCTTGGACTGCAAGGAGATCCAACCAGTCCATTCTAAAGGAGATCAGTCCTGAATATTCACTGGACGGACTGATGCTGAAGCTGAAACTCCAATACTTTGGAGTATTGGATACAAAGAACTGACTCATTTGAAAAGACCCTGATGCTGGGAAAGATTGAAGGCAGGAGGAGAAGGGGATGACAGAGGATGAGATGTTTGGATGGCATCACTGACTCCATGGACATGAGTTTGAATAGGCTCCGAGGGTTGGTGATGGACAGGGAAGCCTGGCAGGCTGCAGTCCATGGGGTCACAAAGAGTCAGACATGACTGAGCGACTGAACTGAACTGAACAACTTTCTCTAGCTCCCCGGTGCCTGAAGATCATCAGTGCTTCTTATCCAGTCCTACCAGGGGTCAGTCCAGCTGCCCTTCGAGCCGCATCTCCTAAGGGCGCCATCCCCTCAGCATACACTCAGGCTCGACCCCGCCTCCCAGGGCTGCCCACCCACCCAGGACAGCTAAGAGCACCCCTTCCTCCAGCCCATTGCCCCATCTGCCCCCTCTGCCCAGAAGGCCCTTCTCATCCTCTGCGTCCTTCCAGGCTCGGCAATTTGTCCCTTAAGAGCTCGCCTGATTTTGCTTCTCCCCAGTGTGGAAAGAACACTACGTCTTCCCTTCCACAAGGCACATCTCTCTGATGTGGCCCTCCATGTCATGTAAACGCTGTTAACTATTTATACACCCGTCCTCGGCTTAGAACAGGCTGAAGTAGCAGAGGAGAGAAGGGGTTACCTACTGACTGCACACCCCTCCTGGAGGCCCGATAAGGTATGAGATCGAGGCACGTGCACCTCTGAGCAGGTGAGCTTAATGACACAGGCTGCTTCCAAGGACAAGGAGAGTTTTCACCACCTGACTTAGGGCTTGGCCAAGGGGTGGTGCTTGGGGTGATCCGCTTCTCCCCAAAAGACATGCTAAAGTCCTCATCCCTAGGACCTGTGACCTTATTTAGAAAGAGGTCTCTGCAGGCACACTCAAGTTAAGACGAGGATGGGTCTAGACGCAACATGGCTGGTGTTCGTAGAAGGAGAGGGAAACTGGGATGCGGAGACACAGAGGAAGGAAGCCCCATGAGGACGGAGGCAGGGGCAGGAGGGAGGCCTCGGCAAGCCGAGGATGCTCAGGGTGGCTGGGGAGCGCCAGAAGCTGGAGGAGGCTGGGGAGACGCTCCCCTAGAGTCTTCAGAGGGAACACAGCCCCAACAACACTTTGATCCCGGACTTCCCGCCTTCAGAACTGCAGAGAACAAACATCCGCTGTTTTAAGCCACTAGGATAGACCAGCTCTAGAAAATTAATACAGGTAAGAAGGAAAGGGGGAAAACTGTTTACTTACTAGGTTCCAGATAATTCATGCTCATAATCCCATTTAACTTCCCTTTGTCTGGGAAGCAGACGGCTCTTTTACTTTATAACGAGCTGGACAAGACCCAGAAAAGGGACGTGACTCTGCACACCCACGATTAGGAAGAGGCGGAGATGGGCTTTGAATCTAGAACCGAGGCGTGCCTTCCCCCTGTCCTATAGCTGATGGGGTCACGAGGGGCCCCTGGGCAGGAGGGGAAGCAGCAGAGTCCCTGAGGGCCTCACCCGGGTCTGGAGGGCTCCCTAGGACTGTCCTCACCTGCCGGCCTGTCCTCCTGCGGCTGATGGTGCAGTTAGCCGGGGATCAGTTTCCCCAGGATCCGCTGTCCAAGCATGAGCCCAGGAAGCGTAAGCATCTTATCTGACCGAGCAGGGAGGGAGGCTGGCTCCTGATAAAACTTTGCCCGTCTGTTAACACGTGTTTCTAGCCGAGATTACCCGGCGTGGTGCGGACAATGGAGCCGATTAAACAAAGTTGGGAGCGTTGTTGCTGTGACCGCCTGCGGTGAGAGAGAGTGGAGGAGGGGACCTGGGGCGCAGGGGAGAGGAGTGGAGGCTGCCACCCACTCCCTCTGAGGCCTGTCACCACAACCACGGGGACGGTGGCACGGGGCACCGCTCCCATCAAGCAAAGGCAGCATCTCCAAGCAAGCAACCCAGGGACACACCAGGCCCAAGAGGTGAGAACTTCAGAGTGAGAGGATGCTCTGCGTGATGAGCCCTCTGGGAGATGTCTCAAGGGTGGCACCCGAGGGGTCTCAGGGGGAGCCCTGAGCATGAGGGAGTCCCAGAACAAGCACTGTTGCAATGGGGACATATGTGGGCTTTACTCTGCGTCAGGCACGTCTTTTGTCTTAATCTTCACCAAGTTCTAGCATTATCCCCATTTTACAGACGACGAAACAGAGGCTCAGATAGGTCAAATTATTCGAACCCATCACCTGGCAGGTAAGTGGCAGGAGCAGACTTGGGGGCATCTTATAAATGGGGTGTGGGTCTCAAACCCACTCTTTAACCAGAGAAGCTCCCTTTTATCTGTTTGATACATCAGTGTGTGCTTCTCAGGTGGCACTAGGGTTAAAGAACCCGCCTGCAAATTCAGGGGGCATAAGAGATGCAGGTTCAGTCCTGGGGTGTGGAAGATCCCCTGGAGGAGGGTGTGGCAACCCTCTCCAGTGTCCTTGCCTGGAGGATCCCAGGGACAGAGGAGCCTGGCGGGCTATGGTCCATAGGGTTGCAAAGAGTCGGACACGACTGAAGCGATTTGGCACGCACACACGCACTCACATGAGCGTGCATCTTCAGTTGTGTATAAAAATGTTTGCTGCAGCGGGACATGGGCTTTACTTCATTTACAAGCTTGGAGACACAGAGCATCCACACGGGGCCTGGCATCCCTCCCCGCAGCTGAGGCAACACGTGCCCCAAGAGAGCCGCTGCTGGGCCCCCTCCTCAATGCCGGGCCGCCCATCTTCTGCTCGTATCGTCCGTCTGCCCCTCTGGCCCCCGAGCTGTTGGCTCGCGCCCGACGCCCCCGTCTCTGCTCGGCCCCCGGGACCCTCCACCTGGATCAGGCTTCTCTCCTCTCCAAGGTGCTCCTCTCTGAGACCTCCCGCTACACAGGCCACCGGCCCTGCACCTGGTCCATTCAACAGGGCATCCCAGCCTCAATCCAGGGCCCAGCGTGGAGGGGATGAGGCTGATGGAAGATGGGGGGTGGACCGACCGAGAGCCTCTCCCTCACTGTCCCCCCACCCCCGTCACCATCCCGGCTCCTGCTGCAGCGGGCATCTGGCGGAGGGGTGGGGAGACACCTTCCTGTCATCACTTCATGCTGCTTCTTGGCAAACAGCAAATCTTTTCCCTCTGTGATTTCATTAGATCCTCACAGCACCCAAGGACTTAAGTGGGGCCAGGAGAGAGGAAGCGGACCCAGGGCCACCCAGCTCTCAAGTGATGCCCAGACCCTGTCTGCCTGGCGCCCGTTCTTGGACTCATACTTGAATTCTCTGCTCTCTCTTCTGATCCCGGGCATCTTATTCTGCCCGCCTGCTCCCTAATTTTAGAGTGTTTCCTGGCCCAGGAGGGCTGTTTGTTTTGCTACTGCGTGAAGACAGGCCTGGCAGGCCTCATCCAGCCTCACAAGTTCGCCTGTATTTTCTAAGGCCCAGCTGTGTGGCTTCTCTGTGACTTTTTAGCGAGGAAAGTAAAAATGGGGGCGACCAGCGACGCACGCCTCCGCAGCCGAGAGCCTGGCTCCTGCTCTCTCGAGTGGCTCAGGAGGCCACTCCCCTCCGCGTGGGTGGGGGCCACTGCCCACCCCACTGGCATTCCAGGAAACGGGGCAGGCAGGACCTCTGCCCTGGGGGGCACTGGAGCTGGCATCTGGGCCCAGGGCATGTGCGGTCTCCTCGGGCCTGCTCTGGGCATTCTCCCGGAGCCCTGAGCTCCACAGAGCCCTTGTTCTTGTGGAGCCTCTGCCGCCGAGTGGACCCTCATCACGGGCACTTGGAAAATAGGAGCTTCTCATCAATCCATTGTCGACGCCGAGACAGAGCCACTCGGCGCTTCCTCGTGCTGAGTGTTTGAAGGGTCGCCAAGCATCACCCACACACAAACACTGACATTTCAATCCTGCGATGAACCACAAGGGAAAAGGATTTTTTTCTTTGTCTATGTATTTACCTTTTGTTGTTCAGTTGCTCAGTCACAGCCGACTCTTTGTGACCCCAGGACTGCAGCGCCCCAGGCCTCCCTGTCCCTCACCATCTCCCACAGCTTTCTCAAACTCATGTCCATCGAGTCGGTGATGCCATCCAGCCATCTCATCCCCTGTCGTCCCCTTCCCCTCCCACCTTCAATCTTTTCCAGCATCAGGGTCTTTTCCAGTGAGTCAGCTCTTCACATGAGGTGGTCAAAGTATTGGAGCTTCAGCCTCAGCATCAGTCCTTCCAGTGAACACCCAGGACTGATCTCCTTTAGGATGGCCTGGCTGGGTCTCCCCGCAGTCCAAGGGGCTCTCAGGAGTCTTCTCCAGCACCGCAGCTCACAAGCAGTGAGTATGTGCTCTACGCTAGGCTCTCATCAGTTGTCTATTTTATACACAGTATGAATAGTGCATCATGTCAATCCCAACTCCCAGTTCTTTTAAACGGTGTATGCATGTTAGATGGCATCATTGACTCAATGGACACGAATCTGAGCAAACCCCAGGAGACAGTGAAGGACAGGGAAGCCTGGTGTGCTGCAGTCCATGGGGCTGCAAAGAGTTGGACAGGACTTAGCGACTGAACAACAACAAATAGATATCTGTATCTATCTCTGAATTGTGTTGCTGTACAGTAGAAACTAACACAGCATTGCAAACCAACTCTACTTCAATAAAAACTAATTGAAAAACAAACTATTTTTCTGTAAAGAGCCAGAATAACATCTATGCGTGATTAAGACCCTAATGGAAATGGTGACAGACTTTATTTTCTTGGGCTCCAAAATCACTGCAGCTGGTGACTGCAGCGATGAATTTAAAAGGCACTTGCTCCTTGGAAAAATGCTATGACAAACCTAGACAGAGTATTAAAAAATAGAAACATCATTTTGTTGACAAAGGTCCGTCTAATCAAAGTTATGGTTTTTCCAGTAGTCATGTATGGATGTGAGATGATAAAGAAGGCTGAGCGCCGAAGAACTGATGCTTTTGAACTGTGGTGCTGGAAGACTCTTGAGAGTCCCTTGGACTGCAAGGAGATCGAACCAGTCCATCCTAAAGGAAATCAGTCCTGAATACTCATTGGAAGGACTGATGCTGAAGCTTCAATCCTTTGGCCACCTGATGTGAAGAGCCAGCTCATTGGAAAAGGCCCTGAAGCTGGGAAAGACTGAGGGCAGGAGGAGAAGGGGATGACAGAGGATGAGATGGTGGGATGGCATCACCGACTCGATGGACATGAGTTTGAGTGAGCTCCGGGAGTTGGTGAAGGACAGGGAGGCCTCATGTGCGCAGCCCATGGGGTTGAAAAGAGTTGGACAGGACTGAGCGACTGAACAACAGCAGAGACCCCTAATATGTGTCGAGCGTTTTAAGTGCTTTACATTTTTAAATCCTTATCCCCTTTTTCACAGATGAAGAAAGCAAGGCTTGGAGAGGTTAGGAGACCCGCACGGTCAGCACAGCTAAGAAGCAGCCACCGTGACAGCATCAATACTGAGAACGTGCCTGGTGGCATTCCAAACCCTCTGCTTCGCCACAGCCCCCTGGGGAGGTGTCTTGATTATCCCCCAGTTGACAGATGAGGAAACAGGTTCAGAGTGGGAGAGACACAAACCCAGGGTCACACCGCTTACCTGGTAGGACCAGGACTGCAACCCGGCCCAGAGCCTGAACCCAAGCCCTCTCCGGTGTGTCCCAGTCCATTCTCTTCCCTACACCCAGTGGGTGCCCAGTAAATCCTGTCCCCCGGGAATTGCTGAGCTCCAGGACCAGTGATCAGTGCAAAGAAACAGAGGCAAACAACAGAATGGGAAAGACTAGAGATCTCTTCAAGAAAATTAGAGATACCAAGGGAATATTTCATGCAAAGATGGGCTCGATAAAGGACAGAGATGGTAGGGACCTAACAGAAGCAGAAGATATTAAGAAGAGGTGGCAAGAATACATAGAAGAACTGTACAAAAAGATCTTCACAACCCGGATAATCACGATGGTGTGATCACTCAGCTAGAGCCAGACATCCTGGAATGTGAAGTCAAGTGGGCCTTAGAAAGCATCACTACAAACAAAGCTAGTGGAGGTGATGGAATTCCAGTTGAGTTATTTCAAATCCTGAAAGATGATGCTGTGAAAGTGCTGCACTCAATATGCCAACAAATTTGGAAAACTCGGCAGTGGCCACAGGACTGGAAAAGGTCAGTTTTCATTCCAATCCCCAAAAAAGGCAATGCCAAAGAATGCTCAAACTACTGCACAATTGCACTCATTTCACACACTAGCAAAGTAATGCTCAAAATTCTCCAAGCCAGGCTTCAGCAATACATGAACCGTGAACTTGCAGATGTTCAAGCTGGATTTAGAAAAAGAAGAGGAACCAGAGATCAAATTGCCAACATCTGTTGGGTCATAGACAAAGCAAGAGAGTTCCAGAAAAACATCTACTTCTGCTTTACTGACTATGGCAAAGCCTTTGACTGTGTGTCAACTGTGGAAACAAACTGTGGAAAAGGACTGGAAGGACTGAGGCTGAAGCTGAAGCTCCAAGCCTTTGGCCACCTGATGTGAAGAACTGACTGATCGAAAAAGACCCTGATGCTGAGAAAGATTGAAGGCAGGAGGAGAAGGGGATGACAGAGGATAAGATGGTTGGATGGCATCACTGACACAATGGACATGAGTTTGAGCAAGCTCCGGGAGTTGGCGATGGACAGGGAAGCCTGGAGTGCTGCAGTCCATGGGGTCACAGAGAGCCAGACATGACTGAACAACTGAAGTGAACTGAACTGAACTTAGTACCAGTTACTAGAACATCCGCCTGGATGCATGGCAAAGCTAACCACAGAGCTTGTGGGAGTATATCCAGTGGGGGATCCGAAGGTCTAGAAAGGCTAAGTAACTTCTCCAAAGTCACACAGCTCGCTATGGGCAGATGGAGGCCTGGAATCCCAGGCCAGCCTTCTAGAGTTTCACACCTTTGCATCCAGGGACCCCTCCTGGGGCCCCCACCCCCTAGACCCACTGTCCAGGGCCATCTCAGCTCTCCCCTCTGGGCCCTGCCGCCCTCCAGGTGCTGACAAGGCAGGGCTGCCTACCTGTGACCTTGGGAAGGGACGGAAGTGGTTTTAGCAATCTAAACACACTTGTTCCTCGCCTCCAGGAGCCCGAGCGCTGAGTGATTTGTATGCTCCGAGCACGTCACCTTCTTTCAGGAGACAGAGAGGCTCCCTGAAAAGTCATTTTTCAGCATTTGACACAAAGTCTCTTTCGCTCTCTCGCGAAGCCAGATAACCATCAGCAGAGAGGCCGATTAGAAAAAATATACGCTTGGTAACGGGAAGCCAGGGACAGAGAGGAAGCCGGCCCGTCAGTCTTCCTTCCTTCACTCGTTTGGACGGGGGCGTGGGGCGCTTTCCCACCTGGTTGTGCTGCCTAAGGAGAAGGTTATCTTCTGGAGAGATCAGCAGTCTGGGTAAAGGGCATCTTCCAGGGGTTGGAGGCACAGGTCTGGGCTTGGGAGTTGGGAGAGCAAGTATTCGAGTCCCAGCTCTGCTGCTTCCTAGATGTGTGACCTTGGGCAGGTCACTTCCCCTGTTGAGCCTCAGTTTCTGCATCTGACAAATGGGTATGACTGCCCCCCTCAAGGGGCCGTGATCCGATTCAGATAAGAGAATGCGTAGAGCCACAGAATCGAGTGAGCAGTGAGCTGTCAATATGTCAGCCCTGCGACTTCCCCGGTGGTCCAGTAGTTAAAAACATGCCTTGCAGTTCAGGGGATGTGGGTTCAGCCCTGTCGGGGCCGTAAGATCCCACATGCCCAGGGGCAGTGCACGCAGCAGCTACCTAAGCCTGTGCACTCTGGAGCCTGCACGCCACAACTGGGGCGTCTCTGTGCCACAGCAAAAGACCCCGCATGACCCAGCGAGGATCCGTGTGCCTCTACTCAAGGTCTGACACAGCCAAATAGTTTGCTTTAAAATTTTTTAAAATACGTGCCGGCCATGGGAGGTTTTGGGGGGCCCCTGCAGGACTCCTGGAGCCCCTGCCGAGCTTTGGCTGCAAAGGCAGAGCCTGCGCTCTCTCGCTGGCATCTTCGAGTATCGGCCGGTTACCTCTTGGTCACGCAGTGTGTGTGGGTTCTGCAGACAGGCCACCCCCTGTCAGCTGGGGGCTTCTGACCACAGACGGGAACCTACCGCATGGAGGAACGGGCAGTCCAGCTCTGTCACTAAGCGGTGGCAGAGAGAGACTGCTTCTCTTCCATTCCCCTGCACCTCATGTCCCTGCCCCCCCGAAGGAAGGACCCTCTTTCACACTCAGCAAGGACTCAGAAGTTCCCCAAGACACAGCTCTTCCTGCTTGCACTGAGGTTGCCTTAAGTCGTGCAGATCAGTATGGAATTCAGTTCATCGAGCATTTAGCAATATTCACATGTTCCCCCTTTTCCCCTTTGCCACCAGCAAATCCATTCAGCCCACTAGATCACAGCCTGGCCTCCTTCCTGCCTCCCTGCCTCCAGCTTCGCTCCATCCTGCTACCAGGAATAGCTTTCTACCACACTCAGTCCCTTGTTAAAAACTCTTGTGTGCCTCCTCCCACCCCAATGTGTCTGTTTCAAGGAGGAGGGGGAGGGTAACCCAGCTCCTTCACTGGGATCCCTCCATCAACCCTGCCCCTTCCCGCTGCTCTCTGGACACAGCCCGGGCCCCACCCAGCTGCCTGCAGCTCTGCAGACCTCCGAGCTCTCGCTCCTGCCCACAGGGCTCTGTACCTGCTGCTTGATCCAGGCACAGGGACCTTCCCCCTCCTTTCCATCACTGCACCGTCTCACCCGTCACGCCCTGGGGTGAGAGCCTTCTCTGCCTCTGGGCTCCCAGGATCCCTGCCCTTCCCCCATGACCCATCTGTGTGTCTGTCTGTTGCCCTACCAGACGGGCTCTCCTTCCAGACTGCGTTTCCAGTTTCCAGCGCAGAATCGCGCAGGATAGCTATTTGTGGAATGAATGCATTTACAGCGCGTCTACGATGTTCCGTGTAGGGCGCTGGGAACACAGCAGAGTGAAGCACGATGCCTGGCCTGTAGGAAGTCAAAGCTAAGCGCCGAGGAGAATAAGACCTACTGTCAAAGAAGAGAAGGTGCAGAGAGAATGGCACTGGTTCCAGGGAGAGACAACCGCCAGGGCTGAGGCGGCTCGGAGCAAGGGCTGACGTCCTAATGCGGTGAGCGCGCGGAGGACTTAGAGGAAAGGGCTTCGCGGAGGTTCACAATGGAGAAGGCGTGGTTCATGGACCCTCATTCCAACTCCATCTCGTCTGATCTCCCATCACGGCTCAGTCCAGCCTCGCCCGTCCATCCGAGGAGGCCCGGTGCCCCAGGCCGCCTTGCACCCCTTTGTGAGCTGATGCTCCAGGCGCTCCACGGGAGGCAGTTGGGCGGCACAGAATGGGAGTGAAGCTCCACGAAGACGCTCTCGGGTTGGAACTCAGGCTCCTCCCTTTCCAGCTGTCTACCCTCAGAAGAGTGGGCATACTGGGTTTAAGAAAGCCCTCCACATTCATGGCCACCTGGAACATCAGGGCATGAGATCTTATTTGGAAATAGGACGATGCAATTAGTTAAGATGAGACGTCCTCCTAAGGAGAGGAGAGCTGGAGACAGACGCCCACGTGGGGAATGACATGCCGCCGTGATGATGGTGGAGGTTGGAGTGAAGGGTCTATAAGCCAAGCAACACCGAGGACTGCTGACAGCTACCAGAAGTTATAAGAGACAAAGAAAGACTCTTCTCTGGAGGCTTTGGAGGGAGCCTGGCCCCGCTGACACCTTGATTTCAGACTTCTCAGCTTCGAAACTGTGAGAGAATAAATTCCTGTTGTTTTTAGCCACCCAGGTGGTGGTGATTTGTTAGGGCAGCCCCGGAAAACTAATACAGGGAGTGTAACAGCCAAAAGATGGAGCTCATGTAAGTGGTTAGCACGGAGCCTGCGCATAGTAGGTGCTCAGAACACGTTAGCACTCATTGCTTTCTATTAATTCAGTATACATGTCTGCTTTCTCTTCCCTCCACCAGAAACAGACCTCTCATTCTGTAGATATCCCTATGGTTTCCCCTGCTGCCCTAGTTGGTATAGCATCTTTCACATCCAGCATCATCCTAAATTCCTCCTATTACCTTAAATTCGCCTATGGTCTGGGGACTGGGAAGACAAGCCACATGACTGTTTGTTCATAAAATCAGGGTCTGTGGGTCAAAAGAAATCTCAGAGGCCACTTCTGCAATCCATTTCTGATTCCTGATCATCTTCTAAAGCACAGCACTTATAACCTACACAAATATAACCCCACAAATAACCTACACAAACACACACACACAGGAAAATTCTTCTTCCTTCAGCTCGTCCCACTTAGGCTAATGAATATTTCTATACCGCATGAGTGAAACAGACAAATGTCTTGCGGATCACACCCTGCCCCTACCCAGACCCCACGTGGCTCCCACCACCCTTGGAGCAGATTCCAGACCCCAAGGCTGGCCCACAGGCCCACGGTGGCTGCTCTCTGATCACGGTTCCCTCTGCGTTCCGCACCCCACCCAAGCAGACCCCTGCTGCCCCACCTAGAGTCTGCCTGCAGTGTGGGAGACCCAGGTTCCATCCCTGGGTCAGAATGACCCCCTAGAGAAGAAACAGCAACCCACTCCCGTATTCTTGCCTGAAAAATCCCACGGATGGAGGAGCCTGGCCAGCTACAGAACATGGGGTCACAGAGTCAGACACGAATGGGCGACTTCACCTTCACTTTCCTTCTGCCTGTCATCCCCTGCCCATGTCTGCGGGCTTGTCACCGCTTCATTCAGCTGCCGCGTCAGAAGTCACCTCCTCACAGACACAGCCTCTGCCCCTCCTGTGATGAACACTTATCTCAACCCCATGAACATGGGGAGTTTGTTCCCCTGGAGCAAGGGTCCCCAGCCTCCAGGATGTAATAATGCCTGATGATCTGAGATAATGCTGATATAATAATAATAGAAATAAAGTGCACAATAATTGCCATGGGCTTGAATCAGCCCCAAACCATCCCCTACCCTCTGGTCCCTGGAAAAATTGTCTTCCATGAAAATTGTCCCTGGTGCCAGAAAAGTTGGGGCCCGCTGCAGAGTGAAGGTTCTGTGAGGACTGGGGTGCCCGGCTCCAGGACAGTGCCCCGCCCCCGACCCAGGAGACGCTCCATAGACAGATCAGTATTAAATGAGTGAATTGAATCCATCTGCATTTCATTTTTCAAAAAAAATCAAGTTTATCTTCCCACTTCATTTTCACAAATGCTTTAGGAAGGAGATTATTCTGATTTTCTGGCAAAAGTAGGCAAAAATTGAAGGTTTACTGGAATCTGGCACCAAAGTAACCAGCCAGAGTCTACCCAGACAGTAGCAAGGGGAGAAACTCAAACCCAGCTCTCCTGATCCCCAGCCTAAGCCATGCCCACCCCCCACCACCCACGCTGATTCAAGCCCTGCCTGAGAGGCGTGGTCCTGGCTGGGCGCCGGACTCACCGGCCCTCCGTGTGCCCCGCTGCTGGTCAGGTGGTGGCCTCTATCTGTGGTCCCAGGGCGGCCGCGAGGCAGCGCGCCTGGATACTAAGGATGCCGGTGATGCCGGTGATGCTGATGGCGGTGATGAGCTGGCGTCGGCAGTGCTGCTGCCTCAGGACGGGTCCCACGCGCTGCGCAGGCGCAAACGCTCGCTGATTCCTCCCGTCAACGCTGTGAGGCAGGCCTTGCTCCCATCGTGCGGATGTGGAAACTGAGGCACAGACAGAAGCTAACTCACGTGCCCTGGGGAATCAGGACGCAGCCTCCCGAGGCCGAGCCCAGAGCTGTGCTCAGGCCGTGTGTGTCCACCCCAGGCGGGGCAGCACGGCAGGCGCCCAGCCCCTCTGCACTGGCGGAAGCGCCAGGCAGGCGGGGCCATCCTCATCTCGCGGAGGTGGCGAGTGGGCTCCCGGAGCCCGAGCTGAGAATTCTCAGCCTGTAAGCGAGTGAGCCAAGGGGCAACGTCAGGAACGTTTCGTTCCAAAGCAAGTGCTGGAAATGGCTGGGCTCTTCTGCCATGAAACCCAGTGGAGGGGAGAGACAGCAGAGGGCGAAGGGGCGCCCCGGGGGCCGGGGGAGGAAAGGGAGCTGCTCCCTGCCTCTCGGAGAGGCGGGCGCCACGTGCCGGATCCAGCTCGGGCCATCGCCTGCCGCGCAGGCCTTCTGTCCTCGCCCCACCAGCCCCTGCTCCATCTCCTAGACCCTCTGAGGGAGCCGGAACCACCTACGGCCCTAAGACCAGCTGCCCAGGTCGCAAACAGATCCGAGCCTCAGAACACGGGAGGCGGGGAGCGGATGGAGCCCCACGCAGATGCCAAGTTCAAAAGAGGATCTCGGGACACAGTGACAAGTGCGGGACTCAGCACAAAAGCATCCAAACGACAGGAGAAAAACAGAGCCAGATGGGCCGCCTCCCCGGCCAGGCAGGCCGCCACAGGCCCGCTGGCTCAGGCCGGCCGCTCCTGTAGACTGGCATGGTCCACCCCGACTGTGGCCGCCACTCCCCTCGCCTGGACCCCGTCTCCACTCCTCCCCAGAGTCCTCAGGAGGCGCTAGCAGAATCCGCTCCACCTCCCGAGTCCTGCTCTGACTCTGGACTCTCCTCAGCCCTCTCTTTGCTGTTCTTCCAGGGGTGCCATCTGCCCCCAAGCTGACTGCTCAAGCCCCCCTTCCAGGGCACGGGACCTCGTGGTTTGTAAGGCAGTTCTTTCACATCCACTGTCTCCAGGGACCCTGAGAACAATCGGGAATGGGAACTATTTTCCCATTGGACACACGAAGCTCAGAGTGGACAGGTGACTGGTCTGAGGTCACACAGCTAGAAACCACAAGAGGCAGAACCGGAAGCGTGCGACTTGGCTCTGAACTCAGCACACTGGCCAGGGCCTGGCACCCAGTGAGCGCTTAACAGGGAATGAGCGAATCAAGTGTGTCCCTGAGGTTGACGCAACCTTCCTTTTCTCCCCCTACCCCCAGAATTTCCTCCTTGTGGGCTCCTGGAACCTCTGAAGGCCATCCCAGTCTGAAACCCCTCTGCAGGGAAGAGAGGAGAGAAGGGACATGGTGGTCCACTCTGATGCCCCCACCCCAGCTTCCCACTGGACTTGGCTGCCATCCACGCAGGATGACCCTGCTCTCCCCTCCATCACACGCAGAGGTCACCCATGATAAGGCCCAGCTGGAGCACCCTCACCCCAGGGAGATGGCGTGATAGCCGGCCATGTTTTACAAGCTCACAAATCCCCGATAAGAGCTGGCCGCTCAGCTGGCTCCAGCGAGATAAGGACATGCCCTCAGCTCCCTCCCTCGGCCCTCATCCGTGCCAGGGAAGAAAGACGGGCCCGAACTCACATCTGATGAGAACCGCTCTGACCTGCAGGGACCCCTCACTGCCCCGGACAGACGGACATCACCACAACCCACAGGACAGGCTTACTGGCACCACAGAGCAGCAGACGGAGGGAGGCAAGAGAATGGCTCCTCGGGAAGGCCCTCAGCTGGGCAGTGCCCCTCCGGGATTCTGATGAGCGCTAACCAGACACTGCCTGTGCCCCAGGACCTGGCCAAGTACACCACCACCCCCGCACGCCTGCCTCCCGCAGCCCAGGGGTCAATGCGCTCACACCCCCGTGCTGTAAAGAAGAAGCTAGGAGCAGAGGTGAGGACCGGGGTCTGCAGTAGCTTGGGCTCTGGGGACCGGACCGGGAGACAGAAAGTAATGCTCAGGGCGACTTCTTGGGGTGTCAGAGCCGGCACCCATGGAGGGAGGCAGGAGGGGCAGGCAGAGGGCAGCCGGACCATGCGCCTCAGCCAGACCCCGCTGGGCCTCGGGAGCAGAAACGAGCCTTCAGCATTGCTCTGAATTGAGGCCTGGGCACAAGGTCCCTGCGTCCATCAAGGGGCCATCGGGCAGGCCAGCCTTTGGGGAGGCATGGCCTGGGGTTAGCTGGTGGTCTTCAGGGGCAATGCCCTGCAGAGGCTGGGCTGTGAGAGGCCTAGGGGCGAGAGTGCCCAGTCACATGGCTACCAGCTGTGAGCCCGGCGTCAGCCCAGGTCTGCCTGCCCTCCCCGCCCTCTGAAGGGTGACTCTAGACCATCTTGCTGAATGATCTCAGCCTCCAAATTTAGCTCTCTGCTCCTTTCAGAGAGAGACAGAGAGAGAGACTCACAGAGTTAGTGCCATTTCCTTCTCCAGAGGATCTTCCCAACCCAGGTATCGAACCTGGGCCTCCTGCCTTGTAGGCAGACGCTTTACCATCTGAGCTACCAGGGAAGTCTTTTAGCAGGAGGTGGTTGCCTCAAAGTTGGAAGGCCTTGCTGTTGGGCCTGGCCCTGGCACTGCCCAGCTCTGGTTAAACTGCGGGATGAACCCAGCTGGACCCCATGCCTCTCTGGACTCTGACCTCGCACTCTGGTTCTGATCCTCACCTAGAGCGAGCCGGGATGACCCAGCTCACCTCTGCATCCTGCAGGGTCCTCTCCTCTCAACCCTGCAGCAGGACTAGCCCATGGGGGTCACACGGCCCCTCACTTACAGGTGAGTCCAGGACTGGCAGCCTTTTGCCCCACCAAAGGCTAGGGTCAGTCTCGAGGGTGAGATGCCCCAGGCTCAAACCCCAGCTCTGACAGGTTCCAGCTCTGTGTCCTTGGGCTTGTGAGTTCATTTTTCTGCGCCTCCATCCCCAGCGGTAAACAGGAACGGTAATAATGTCACCTCCCTCCTGGGAACTGGGGGAGCTGACTGGCATTAAGGACTGAGCCTGGCCCCCAGCATGCAGGAAGCCCCGCTCACCAGCTGTCCCCTCCACCCCTGTCGCCACCTGGGGGTGCAGCCGACTCAGAGGTGAGTCTCCAAGCCTGGCCCTGCCCCGTCCCTGCCCCTCCCGCTGACAACCTCCAAGGAAGTCCAGGCTCCAAAACGTCACCGCTATGAATTTACCTCCGCTGCTTTCACTTCCTCTGCACATATTTACATTCTACCTCGTGAGGACGTCTCGAAAGTCCCCACTCCCAGCCAGCGACTCAGCCTTCTCCGCAGTGATCTAATCAAAGGCCATATTTTACCGGCATGCGCTAACCCAAAGACCATATTTCATGGGGGCGATCTAATCAGTAAACTGCATTTCCAAAGTGGGGATCTAAATTCATGGGTATATTTCATGGCTTGAGATCTAATCATGGGGCAATATTTCATAGCAGGGATCTAATCCCAAGGGGATATTGCTTGCTTGGGAGATCAGAGCAGTTCAACATGACTTTTGCTTCCTCATTCTTTTAAATTTATTTTTATGTTTCGAGAAAAGTTGAAAGTGTCGTAGCCAGTCACAACTTTGCCAACGCTTAGGTCACTCTTAATATAAAGTAGTCTTTACTAAATGGTGATTCATCCAGTTCTCTCTGGTGTCACAGAAACTTAGAGACATGACTGGGTTTATAGCTGCTGCTGCTACTGCTGCTGCGAAGTCACTTCGGTCGTGTCCGACTCTGTGACAGCAGCCCACCAGGCTCCCCCGTCCCTGGGATTCTCCAGGCAAGAACACTGGAGTGGGTTGCCAGTTCCTTCTCCAATGCATGAAAGTGAAAAGTGAAAGTGAAGTTGCTCAGTCGTGTCCGACTCTTAGCAACCCCATGGACTGCACCCTACCAGGCTCTTCCATCCATGGGATTTTCCAGGCAAGAGTACTGGAGTGGGTTCCCCTCAAATCTAGGTGGGACCTCCAGATTCAACGTCCAAGGAGCACTATAATTCCTTATTCTTCCCTCCTTCCCTCCCTCCCTGTCTCCTTCCCCACCTTCCTCCATTCCTTCCTTCTTTCCTCAAGTGTTCTGAGTGCCTGCTTAGTGCCAAGAATTGTGCTTGGAATCACTGGTCCAGAGCAGAGCAAGATGTACATCCCCTATTCTGAATTAAATGCTCACGAATGCTCCAATTCATATGTTGAAGCTCTAAGCCCCTGATGTATCATATTTGGAGGTAGGTCTTTGGAAAATCATTAGGTTAGATGAGGTCGTGAGGGTGGGTGGCTTCCCTGGTGGCTGAGCCCTAAAGAATTCGCCTGCAATGCAAGAGCCGCAGGAGATGCAGGTTCAGTCCCTGGGTCAGGAAGATCCCCTGGAGAAGGGAATGGCAACCCACTCCAGTGTTCTTGCCTGGAAAATCCCACGGACAGAGGAGCCTGGTGGGCTATCCATGGGGTCACAAAGAGTCGGACACGACTGAAGCAACTTAGCACACACACGTGAGGGTGGGGCCTCCCAGATGGGGTCAGTGCCCTCCTAAGAAGAAAAAGACCAGCTCTCCCTCTCTCTTTCCCCCTCTCTCTCACTGCCGTATGGGCATACGGCGAGAAAGTGACTGAATGAGAGCCAGGAAGAGGGGCCTCGCTGGGCATCAAACCTGTTGGCAGCTTGGTCTTGGATGTCAAGCCTCCAGAGCTGTGCGAAATGGATGTCTCTGGTGCTCTGTTACAGCACCTCGCGCCGAGACACGGCCCTTGCCATCCTGATGTTGCTCTTTCGGGAGAGACAGACATTCAGCAAAGAGTCATTGGAGAGAAGACGGTTGCAGTTAGGATCCATGCAGTGAAGAAAGGGAGGAGGATGCGAGTGTACAGACCCAGACCCAGCCGAGGAGGCCTGCCTTGGCAAGCGTCGAGAAGCTAGAGACCTGGAGGAGGGGCAGGAGTGCCCAGATGACCTTAGGTGGAGGCTGGAAGGCAGGGAGAGGAGGGAAGAGCATTCTAGGTGGTGGAGAGGGCATATGCAAAGGCCCTGAGATTACATGGAACCTGCTCAGTCAGAGGGACAGAGAGAAGACCAGTGGTCCAGGAGGAGGCTGGAGAGGCGGGTGAGCCCAGGCTGGGGTCACGATCCCAGTCCTGACACTTCTGAGCTGGGGAACCGAGGGCCAGAGGTACTTACCTGGACTGAGCCTCAATGTCTTCATCTGTAGAATGGAATAATAGTGCAAAATTTATAAAAATATGTGATACCTGAAACGAATACACTATTATAAATCAAACACACTTCAATTTTTAAAAGAGAATAAAAATAGTAACTACTTCAGAGGACGTTGACTTTTTTCTGTAAGCAAAAGAAAGCTGCCAAGCGATCTGAGGAAGGATCAGACTAGCACATATATGAGAGCAGTGGGTGTTAGTCGCTCGGCCGTGTCCGACTCTGTGACCCCCTGGACTGTAGCCCGCCAGGCTCCTCCGCCCGGGGAATCCTCCAGGCAAGAATCCTGGAGTGGGTGCCACGCCCTCCTCCAGGGGGTCTTCTCAACCCAGGGACTGAGCCCAGGGCTCCTGGGCTGCAGGCAGATTCTTCACCATCTGAGTCACGAGCGATATTTTCCATCTTTTGGCTGCGCTGTGCAGCAAGTGGGATCTTAGCTCCCCACCCAGAAATCGGACCCACGCTCCCTGCATCGACAGTGCGGAATGTCAACTCCCGGACTGCCAGGGGGCCCCCTGGGCTAATATTTGTTAAAGACCCTAATCGTTGCTACTCTGAGAACAGATTCTAAGAAGACAAGAAGGAAGAAATGGGTCTGGCTAGGATGCTGCTGAAGACATTCAGGGGGAGAGATGTTGGACTCCACACCTAAGGAGGGGGACAGCAGGGGGCAGCTCCACGTGATAGAGGGGAGGGATCTTTACAAGGCCTCAGAGAGTGAGCAGACAGGTGGAGGATGACTTCCAAGTACTCGGCTTTGAGACAGATGGCATCCGTCTTATTCCCCAGGAGTTCTAAGGTGGGGCGGGAATGATGCAGAGAGTGAAAGCCAGAGAGAGACTGAGGCCCTGCAACCCGTTTCACAATCCTCTGGCAACTCTCTGTTGAGGGAAGACTTGTAAGCCCCACTCCGTTCATGCCCTGCCCCTGATAGCTCTGCCTTCCCCAAGCCAATTTCGAGCAAATCGGTCTCCCAGGTGGAGCACAGAAAGCTTGGAGATGCTCCAATACAGCAAGTGTTTGGGGACGGGGAATACAAGGCTTCCGGGGAGCTCAGAAACTCTCATTTAAATATCACAGCTCATCACTCACCTCATTGCCAGTACATTTACCCTGCCATCTCTCTAACCATCTTTCCAAACGGGTAATACTTTGCTGTTTTGCAAAAAGCGCTTTCACCCACTTTATTTCGCCTGAATCTCACAACAACCCTCGGGAGACACACAGACACGTAGCCACACGCCTGTCTTCCAGGTGGAGAAACTGAGGCTCAGAGCCGGAAGTGGCTCGCCTAGCGGGAGCAGCGGCAACTACAGCTGCGGGAAACGCGTGCCAGGCCCGTGTCCTGCGCCTGATTCTCCCAGAGGGGCTTGCAGACACTGTGGCGCGCTCATCTTACAGCGAGCTGTATGCGATAGGACCCATTTTCAGAGGGGGAAACAGTGGTACAGAGCGGCTTGCCCCAGGCTGTGTAGCTAGTAAGTGGTGGAGCTGGGATCCTGACCCAAGAAGTCTCACTCCAAAATCTCTCTTTAGCCACCAGGTTCTACATCCTCACAGTGAGGAAGGAGGGATGCAGTTCGGCTCTGCCCAGCATCCAGGGAACAATGCTTCAGCTGTCAGTGGGTGACACCCCCCGTGAGTTAAACGCCTGAGAAATGCCCTAACCCTAACCCTAACCCTAACAAGGCAGGACGCACATCCACGTCAGGGGTAAAGGGGTGACCAGTTGCCACAAAGGGGCTGGGCCACCTGCAAAACCGCTCAGGTACAGACGGCCCTTCCTCCTTGCAGGCAGGGCAACAGCAACTTGGGCTGGCTTCTGGTCTAGGGTCAAGTCCCTGGCACCCAATCTCCTTGTCTTGGGGGCGGCCTGCCGTGCCCTCCCTGAAGGACCAGAACCCTGTCGTCATGTCAGCCTGTCACTAGACCGCCACCTGGGTACGATAGGAGCCCAGAGACGAGTCTCATTTGAATCTCGTTTGAGGAAAATGATTAAAGGTTCAGAGGGATTAATTTACAAGGAAAGATTAAAGAAACTAAATCCGTGTAGCCTGGCTGAACCATGACCAAAGACTGGGGACTTCAGGGATGTTTCCAAATATTTGAAGAGAGTAGCAACCTGGGAAGGGAGAGAGGGGGGGTGGCTCAGTCCACAGGAGGGGAAGATGGGGGCGGGGAATCGGGGGTGATGGCAAAGAGAAAACTGGAGTACCCCTCAGCACCTTGGAAACAGACTGATCCCGTGGTGCTCATCCCGTGCAAGCCCGACCAAATGTAACTGAACAGGCTTTGTCTGTTGGTACATGCTTTTCAGATGACGAATCTAAGACCCAGAGAGGGAAAGTTGCTTGCCCAAAGTCACGTGGTTGGTGAGTAACAGAAGGTGAACCGACGTAGACCTGACTCTTAACCGTTGCACCAACGTAGCCTGTGATCACTTGGACTGAGGTTCAGCCAACACCCACCCTTTCTCCCTTTCCCTGTGAGCAGAACCTACCTCCCCACCCCACCCCCCAGGTCATGGTCAGGGGACTGGTTTCGGCCAGTGGGGTGACAGATAACAGCAGAAGCTTGAGAGGGGCTTGTCCAGCGGCACTTGCCCCTTGGATTTCTGCGTTGCACTCTGCATGCAGAGAAGAGCTTTCCTCTGGAGCTGTGGCTGCCTCAGCAGGGACCCAAGAGTGGACAGAGTTGAACTCAGCTCGCAACCCAGAGCCAAGGCCGGCCGGACACCAAGCCCAACCCAGGTCTTCAGCCAACCACAGGGCCATGGTTCTGAGGGTAAATGATTGTTTTAAGCCACTAAGTTTGAGATTGGTTATTACACAGTGATAGTTACTTCATAGCTTGTGAGATCTGAACGCTGCCCAAGGCCCTGCATGATCGGGCTTGCGCTGGTTTTCCAGGCTGATCTCTGATCTCCCATCCATGGGTACCATACACACAAGATGCTCATTACCCACAGAATATTCTTTCGACTGATAGATGTCTCACTCAAGTGCATCCATTTTTTACCAGCTATATGGATGTATAACTTAACGTGAAATTTACCAATTCACAGATGTGGCCTGTTCTCACAGGGTTTTCTCAGTGGGGAAGGGAGAATTCCCAAATTGCAGCAATGGATGGCACGGCAAAGTTTGTGGAATGAAGCCCTTTTCTTTTATAATCAATGGGGAGTGGGATCTCCGAGAGGAAGAGTGTGCTAGAGCCGGGCCGTGTGGCTCCTGGCCCGGCTCTCCATCCCCTACCCCAGCAGCATCCTCAGACCAGCTAGCAGGTTCCGACCCCGAGCGTAAGGTGAGATCATGCCTCAGCCAGGGCAATTACCCAGAGAGGCCTCTGAGGCTGCTTTCAGCCCAGGGTTCAGGTCATTCTATTAGGAAAAAAGATATTAAGGCGGCGAGGGCAGCCTGGCTGGGGAGGGAGGGTTGGATTCCTGTAGTGCTCAGGCTTCCTGTTTGCAGCGGGTGAGGAAGGGTGGCATCGTGTCTGCAGGATGAGGGCAGGGATGGCGGGTCCATCACGGGGACTGAAGTGACTCATCAGGGGAACAAGAGAGGAGGGCGCAGGGGCCCGGAGCACAGGCCAAGCGCAAGGACGCAGAGGTGGAGCCCGAAGGCAGTTTCGCCGGCTGCAAAGGCCTCCACCCCATTTGTCACATTGGCCCCAATCCCACGCATTTGTGCTGTTTGACCCCACCCTGGCAGTAACCAAAGGCATGGCTGGGTGGGTAGGTGGGGGGTGAGAGAATGGAACTCGGGAATGAGTCTCATTTCCATCCATCCATCCATCCGTCCGTCTGTGCATCCATCCATTCTTGCAACAGTGACAGGCAAGACAGAGACAGCCTTTCAGCTCATGAGTTACCTGGTTCCAGCCCCGACCCACTCTGAGGGAAAGGGCTGGTGTTCTGTGATGGCCTTCAACAGGCGGGTGGGACCTAGGCCACAGCCTCAGGAAAAGCAGCGTCAAGTTACCCTCGAGAGATACCTTCTGGAGATTGTGGCGAGCCTTCTGCTTTCTGCGGGAAAGAAGGGTGTCCTGCCAGACCTCAAGGCTTTGTCCCCATCGGGAAAGGGTTCAGATCCGGCGTACAGGATATCAAACGGGCTGCTGGTGTATGGCAGATGTCCACAGGGCTGCATCTCAGTCCAGTTCTGGAACTTTCTAGCTGGGAGAGTTTGGGCGAGTTTCTCGACTTCTCTGAATCCACTTTCCTTACTTATAACTGAGCTCACCAGACGCCAGATGAATGGAAGCCATCACCCAGCTCTGCCTGGTCTCATGACAGCACTGGGTTTGAGATGTGCTTACCAGGGGCCTTCACATTGGCCTGGAAGTGGCCTGGGCCCAAGCACCCAGTCCAGGGGGCCCAACCACGTTGCTGGCCCAGACGTGCCCCTGGGTGAGTTGGGGTTGGTCAATGACTTCTGAAGTCCTCCCCTGCCATCCTGCCAACCCCTGCAAATACTTGGAGGGCAAATTCAAGGGAGAACAAGCTGACATTCTGTCCCATCTGGGTGGAGGATGCCTTTCTAGGCCATGGCAGGACCTCGGAGCTGGGGATGGAGGCCAGGTCACTGGCTGCCCCTGCCTTCTGAGATTCCCACCTCCCCCATCTGATATGAAGCATGACCAAAAGGTCCTTGTCACCACCACACACAGTGTCTGGGCTGCTCCAGACGGAACATCCTGGGCCAAAACAGCCTTTGGGGGAGTGCACACAGGCCTCTAATTAAAAGCCCCGTCACATCAACGTCGCCGCCACACTCAGACGAGGAGCTGGGCCTCTGTTTGGTGCTCACTGGAGCAGCACACCCTCCACCATATGTAGGATGGGGCTTCAGAAATGCCAGGAGATTCTGGATGGTGCAGAACATGCTTGGCTGATGACGGAGGGTCCACCAGCCCCGGGGCCAGGGATCGGGAGGAGAGGGCAGAGATGAGGAAGGTACTTCCCCTTCCCTTGTGAGGAGCTTCGACAGAGGGGAACCCTGAGCCCCTGAATCCCAGGAGACTGAGGCCAGGAGGGCGGGACATCCACGCAGGTTGTAGGGGGGCAGGCGCGTCCATCAGGGCCCCCGACTCCCGGTCGCCTCCCACAGGCTAGCCTGGAAGTCTCCAGAGCACACTGGAGCCGGAGGACTGGACTTGACCCAGAAAGGGAAACGAAGCCAGCCCTGTGCCTCGCCCTCCCGGCCTGCACCTTCCAGACCCCTCCTTGGTTCACACCTGGGCCTTTCCACGCCTTGTTCTATCGAGGGCCGCTGTTGATCCACCAGCTGTGCGACTCTGGGGCACGCGTGTCTGTCTTTCCAGACCTCGCATCCCTGGTGAGGTGATACCTTCTGGTGCAGAGTGGTGAGGACTGAGGCCAGCGCGCCAGGTGCCACGACGGCTGTACCTTCCGTGTGCCAGAAATGTCCCATCCACTCACTGGTTTGTCCATGCAACAAACACTTTGTGAGCACAGGCTGGATGCCAGGCACTGTCCTCCACGCTAAGGACACAGGGGCGAGTAGACTCAGAGCTCGCCCTTGTGGAGTCAGTGGTCCCCAAGCGCTGGCACCGGGGGCTGGTTTCCTGGAAGACAACTTTTCCATGGAGGGTGGGGGGCAGGGAATGGTTTCGGGATGATTCAAGTGCATTCAAGCGCATTACGTTCATTGTGCATTTTATTTCTGTTATTAAGTCAGCGCCACCTCAGATCATTAGGCATCAGATCCCAGAGGTTGGGGACCCCTGGTCTAAAGGACCACAGCCATGCACATATAGACAACGGATATTCTATACGGTGCATATTCCACAGACGGCATATTATATACGGTGCATATTCCACTGTGGGGCTGCCCTAATAGCTCAGAGAGTAGAGCGGCTGCCTGCCCTGCAGGAGGCCCGGGTTCAATCCCTGGGTCGGGAAGATCCCCTGGAGAAGGAAATGGCACCCCACTCCAGTACTCCTGCCTGGAGAATTTCATGGACAGAGGAGCCTGGCGGGCTACAGTCCACGGGGTTGCAGGGAGTCGGAACGATGGAGCGACTGAGGGCGCATATACTGTATTGTGTCTTTACACTCATCACATAACGTGATATTAGTGCTAAGCCGTGGAGAGAACCCAGCAGGGTAAGGAGACAAGAGTGAAAAGGTGGGCGGGGCTGTTTAGATAGAAAGGTCAGGAAGGGCCCCACGGGGGGAAGGACCTCACAGCAGAGGCCCTCCAAGAGAACAGGGAGTGAGCAGGGGCTGCTGGGGAAGAGGGCTGCAGGCGGAGGGAGAGGAGCACCGGGCCCTGGCCTGCAGCGCCTCGGGCAGGTCCAGGGCACCCAGGAGCCAGGGCAGCGGAGCCGAGCGACTTGCTGCTGTCATCATATGACTGCTATTGATTTATTATTATTCCTTAAATGATACTTGATCTGGCCTGAAAGATGAGGTCCCAGCTTGCAAATTCGCACAACCCTAAGATTCGCATGCCTTCCCTGGGGGACCCTCACCCCAGGACGGCCGCTCCTCAGCAGTCCCGGCGTCCCCAGGTCAAGCAGCAGCACCCCCAGCCCCGGCAGAGCAAAGCGATCCACCCGTCTGCACCAGCAGGCACGGTGCCCGGGCCGCAGAAGCTGTTCTCACGTGGATTCCTTCTACAATCGTTGTGGAGGGGTGGGGGGTGGGGGGCGGTGCGGGATGTAACAAGAAAGAATGTATAGTCTTGAGTCCAGCCTGACTTGTATTTGCTCTTATACAGTGTGGTCATGAAGGAGATATTTTAATATTTTCACATGGAGGAATGGGTTCCCAGAAGCAATTGTGCCAGACACACGAATCGCAGTGTGACCTCCACCACCCAGCCACGCCCCAGGGGCTGATGAGATGCTCGGCTGCCTTCCGGCTGCTCCTTGGTGCCTTCAGGATCTTGGCCAGGGGAGACTGGAGTTCGGGTAGCTACTGTTGAGCTGCCCTCAGTCCCTGCCCCCTGCCCACCCCCCAACGGGTGGAGCACCCGCCTTGCCCAGCCAGGAGGAGGGGCCCCACGGCCTGCCGCTCACTTCTCCAAACCACACTCGGGAGCATCTATTAGAGACTTGCTGTCTCCATTTCTTGGCGAGTCTCTCTTCCTTCCCTTTAAATCTAGAGAAGCAGTGATTTAATATTAATATTTATTCATGTACTCAATTCTTTCCCTGTTAAATAATTTCTCAGCTGTCGGAGGCTTCTGAAGGCTAATTTAAAACAGGTGTCACGGTTATCTAACTTATGCCCTCAGATGCTCAGAGAGAAGGGCGGGGGTGGGGGGCTCCACGTCTCGGCCCCCATCACCCACTCTGCTCCGCCTGCTCTGAGGGGCCTGAGTACCACAGACAGGTCTGGGAGGCGGGGAGGTGCCCGCATCTCCGGCTGGCTGGAGAAGCTGACACCAGGGCTTAACTTTAAAAGGGAGAGGAGCTGTCAGGAAGGGGGACTAGGGAGAAGGAGAAGGAAAAGGGCAGTCCAAGTGGCGCTGGATGAACCACACACAGAATAACAATAACCAAGTAACCGCTGATGCTTGTGCAGAATTTAACGTGCGCCTGGAGCGCTCCCATGGGTCTCGCATCCACTAACCCATTTAATGCTCACACCGCCCCCCGTGAGTCTGTAGTCTCGTCCCCATTTCACAGATGAGGATGTGAAGGCAACACGAGGTTACACAGCTTGCCTGATACCACGTGCTAGTAAGAGGTGGGGCGGGGATTTGAACCCATGAAGTCAGATGCGGGGCGGAAACCCGAGTTCTCCTTTGGTGTCCAAGACACCCCTGTGAGGTTCCACTTCCTTGCCTAGAAAGAGGAGGAAATACAGCTTGTTCACAGAGTTATTAAGGGCGTGATAAGATGGCTTGGGCATAAGTCAAGCTTGACCTGACTGCAGCGTCTTTGACCTACGGCATGTCAGCAAGAAATGGACGGACGGCTGGCACACCAGACATCCAGGAAGCATCCTGCTGACCCTCTCCTTCCCATCTCCGTGTCTCCTCTCTCCCCGTCTGCCTCCCCTTCTTCTCTTTCCCAACAACCTCACACTTCAAGGTTGTGTCTGTCACAGCTGATTGAAGTCTCCATGATCACGAAAGCAGCAACCAATGATAGCTGCTGACACAGAAGACAGGCATCCCAGTGTGTGTGGTACCTTCACGCCCCACCGGCCCGCAGCCCTGGAGGGGAGCCTCCCCGGCCCCAAACCCTGCCTCTCTAGGTAACTCACTGACCTCAGAGCCTCTCCATCCAACCCCCAGGAGGTTCAAACTCAGACTGCTAATGTCTTCTCCACCCGCCAAGAAGCTCGGTTTGCTGTGGGATATCCTTTGACAACAACAGGCATATTAGATGCTGCTTTACAAAGCACAGGTGCCGCCCTCCCCTGGCCCAAGACCCAGGCGCCCTTCCATGCCAGGGTCATTGCTCCGAATGGAGGGAATTCTCAGCCTGAGTGATGATGAGAGAGGGTAAGACTTTCAATCATATGTCAGGCATTGTGCAAGTTCAAGCAGATGAAAAGTGCGTGTGTCCATGCTGAGTCGCTCAGTCGTGCCTGACTCTTTGAGACCCCATGGACTGTCGCCCACCAGGCTCCTCTGTCCATGGGATTCCCCAGGCAAGAACACTAGAGAGGGTTGCCACGCCCTGCTCCAAGCATGCGGGGGGTGGCTGCCAAAGCTTTATCTGTACTTGTGGCTGCCCAGGATCAGAAATTATTTCTCTGGGGAACTGCCACGTGTTCCAAGTCCCCGGCTGGGGCTCAGGCGCTCCTCCCACCTCACGCGGGGACAGGGGGCAAGCCCTCATGAGCCTGAGCAGTCAGGTGGCGGGAGGGGAGGGAGATGGGCCCATGTACATCAGAGGCTCTGCACCTCTCAACGGGATGAAGGATTTCTCCTTGCAAAACTCATCCCTGGGCACATCCACCAGGTGCCATGAGGCACCCTGCTTACCCGGTATCCCTCAGTTTCAACAACAGGTCTGAGGAGTGGGCATTGCTGCTCCATTTTCTAGATGCAGCCTCTAAGGCTTGGAGAGGTTAGCCAGTCACTCTCAAGATCACTCATCCAGACCCCGGACAAGGTCAGGCTGGGATTCAGGGATACTTGGCTCTAGAATCCGTGCCCTCCCCTTACTTTTGCTACAAGGTCTCTCAGTTCAGGCGCTCAGTCGTGTCCGACTCTTTGCGACCCCATGAACCACAGCACACCAGTCTTCCCTGCCCATCACCAACTCCCGGAGTTCACTCAAACTCAAGTCCATCGAGTCAGTGATGCCATCTAGCCATCTCATCCTCTGTCGGCCCCTTCTCCTCCTGCCCCCAATCCCTCCCAGCATCAGGGTCTTTTCCAGTGAGTCAGCTCTTCACATCAGGTGCCCAAAGTATTGGAGTTTCAGCTTCAACATCAGTCCTTCCAATGAACATCCAGGACTGATCTCCTTTAGAATGGACTGGTTGGATCTCCTTGCTGTCCAAGGGACTCTCAAGAGTCTTCTCCAACACCACAGTTCAAAAGCATCAATTCTTCGGCGCTCAGCTTTCTTTATAATCCAACTCTCACATCTACACATGACTACTGTGAAAACCATAGCCTTGGCTAGGGGGACCTTTGTTGGCAAAGTAATGTCTCTGCTTTTTAATACGCTGTCTAGGTTGATCATAGCTTTCCTTTCAAGGAGTAAGTATCTTTTAATTTCATGGCTGCAGTCACCATCTGCAGTGATTTTGGAGCCCCCCCAAAGTAAAGTCAGCCACTATTTCCACTGTTTCCCCGTCTATTTGCCATGAAGTGATGGGACCGGATGCCATGATCTTAGTTTTCTGAATGTTGAGCTTTAAGGCAACTTTTTCACTCTCCTCTTTCAGGAGGTCTCTAGGTGTCTAAAAACGGAAGCCCTGGCTGTGTGGCTGTTGACAGCTCTGGTACTTGTCAGCTGAGGATAAGCCCAATCCCCTCCGGCCTCTATTTGGCCAAATGAAGAGCCCTCCTTTTTTTTTTTTTTAATTCAAAGATAATTGCTTTACGATGTCGTGCTGGTTGCTTCATGGCATCCGGTCCCATCACTTCATGGGAAATAGATGGAGAAACAGTGGAAACGGTGTCAGACTTTATTTTTTGGGCTCCAAAATCACTGCAGATGGTGACTGCAGCCATGAAATTAAAAGACGCTTACTCCTTGGAAGGAAAGTTATGACCAATCTAGATACCATATTCAAAAGCAGAGACATTACTCTACCGACTAAGGTCCGTCGAGTCAAGGCTATGGTTTTTCCTGTGGTCATGTGTGGATATGAGAGTTGGACTGTGAAGAAGGCTGAGTGCCGAAGAATTGATGCGTTTGAACTGTGGTGTTGGAGAAGACTCTTGAGAGTCCCTTGGACTGCAAGGAGATCCAACCAGTCCATTCTAAAGGAGGTCAACCCTGGGATTTCTTTGGAAGGAATGATGCTAAAGCTGAAACTCCAGTACTTTGGCCACCTCATGAGAAGAGTTGATTCATTGGAAAAGACTCTGATGCTGGGAGGGATTGGGGGCAGGAGGAGAAGGGGACGACCCAGGATGAGATGGCTGGATGGCATCACGGACATGATGGACGTGAGTCTGAGTGAACTCCGGGAGATGGTGATGAACAGGGAGGCCTGGCGTGCTGCGATTCATGGGGTCGCAAAGAGTCAGACATGACTGAGCGACTGAACTGAACTGAACTGAACTGCCGTAAGACAACGTGAATCAGCCATAAGTATACAACGTCCCTACCTTCTTGAAACTCCTTCCCTTCACTCCATGACACCCCTCTAGGTTGTTACAAAGCTCTGGGTTGCAGAGCTCTCTGCTGTTTAAAGCGGCTCCCGTCTATGACACTGCCTTCAAATCCTTCTTGTCCCCACCCTCGGGACACAGCCCGCAGCCCAGGGAGCAGGAAGCCTGATTTCTAACCAGGCTCTCGCCGTGTGCCCATTGTTAAGGCCTTTGATGTCTCTGAGCTTCTTTCTTCAGGTTCAGAAATCCAGGGCCAGTTACCAAGTCTTCCACCCTCCGCAAGGCGGGCAGTGGGGTGGGGTGGGGGGCAGTGATCAGAGGGTTGGCAGAGAGCCAGCACCCTGGAGCACTCCGGTCCAGGGGGCATGATCTGTTACCAGGAGCAGGGGCCTGAGCCCTGGCCTCAACCAGGGGCCCTGGGCCTCTCCGCTGGGAGGGCTGGAGAATCCATGTTAGCGCAATCGTTTAATGAGGGTGTGACTCGCAGGCGCGGGCGTGATTCACCCTACTCTCCCCTCTGCGCTGCTCTGAGCCTTAGGGGAGGAAGTGACCCCTGGAAAGTGGGCCCTCCAGGAAACAGGATGTGGAGCAGCCTCTGCTCAGAGGACCCCACACAAGGGACCAGACCAAGGGACTCTGCCCCAGGCTCTCCCCAGGACGCTTCCAGCCAGGAGAGAGAAGTCCAGTCTGACCCTCCTGCCCTTGCCCTGGGAAGTCTGCCCTGCCCTCCCAGTCGCCCAGCCCCATTGTCCCTCTAGGGCTGCATGTGACCCCACACCCCACTTCCCGGAACCCTTCCAACTCCTCTTTTCCTCTTCACCATCTGTCAGGGCTGACTCTACACACTGACTCCCAGTAGGTGAAACGGGTGGGCATCTTTTGTCCAAAAATCACCTTCTTAGGCCTTAGATTTTACCGAGCGTCAGGGCTAGAAGGGCTGGTTTGCATCAAGCAATTCTGGCCCTCCTGACCCTAATGGAGAAGCAGAGCCCAGAACGGGCAAGTGACTTGCCTAAAGTCACACAGCGCATCTGCGGCTGAGCTGGGACAGCACCCTGGTCCGTGGGCGCCCACGACAGAGCGCGTCTCTCAAACGCACACAGAGGTTGAAGGGCAGTGGGGGGGGTGAGGGCTGGGAAGTGGAGACCTGGGTTGGCCACTTGACGCGGGTCAAGTCAGTCACCCTCTCGGGGTCTCAGTCATGTCACCTGCAGAAATGATGATGACGATGATGGTGGTGGCCGAGGTCCTACGTCAGGGGACCCTGGTGATAAGGACGGAGCAAAGAGAATCTAGCCCAGAGCCTCGCAGCCCCAGGTGCTCCGAACATGCTTCCCAGAAGCAGAACCCGGCTAAGGATTTGCGTGCATGCGATTTATCTGGGGGCTGGGGTGGGGAGGGGAGCAATCCCAGGGACCACAGCCAGGACCCTGGAGAAGCCAGACCAAGTGTGTTATCTCCCACGGCGGGGAGACCGGGGCAGTGGAGCGGGTGTGAACAGACCCGTGTGACCGTGATTCAGCGTGACTGTGCCCAAGAGGAGATGCAGACAGGGCTGGGGTGTGCAAAACAGGCCCTGCGGGCAGAGAAAGCCCTTCGGCAAAGAAATGCAGGCGCTGGCAGGCGAGAGGCGGGCGTGCACTCTGATGTGAGCAGGCCCTGGAGGAGCGGGAAGAGCGGGCCCCGGCAGCATCTGTATGCTGTGAAACTGCTTTTTGTACAACCAGGAACGCGGGGAGGGACTCCTGGGTCTTCTTATCACTTCTCCTCCTGCCTTCAGAACCGAACACCCCTCTCATTTCAAAGCTTCCATCTCATCGGCAGCAGGAAACATGGTGATGAAGCAGGAAGGCTTGGGGCCGGATGAAAGGAGGACTGCCCAGCTGCGAAGATGCTCAGACACTGGCTACGAGGACTGGGGACGGGGGGTCCCTCCCCTGCAGAGTCCTAGACGTACAGCCTCAGCCGTGCTGGTGGAGAGCAGCTCAAACCCCGTGGCCCCAGGCATCTCTGCCCGCGCTGTGTATTCCCCACAGGAACTCGGTGGAGAGGGACGTCCAGGACCAGCGGGGCTGAGCTTCCTGCAGCATCCACCGGTGGAAGACATTATTTTTATATTCAGATAAACCCAGAGCTGGTGGATCCTTATAATAAAATGCTACTCAGCAATAAAAAGGAACGCGCTGTTGATACATGGAACCACGTGGATAAATCGCAAAAGCATAATGCTGGGTGAAGGACACCAGACCCAGGAGACACAAACTGTGGTCCTATTTCTGTGAAATTCTGGAAAAGGCCAAACCATGGTGTCTGAAAGTGGATCAGTGATTGCCTGTGCCTAAGGCTGAAAATGAAGGGACGGTGGTGGGGGGTGTGATGGATGTATTCCATGATTGTGGTGGTGTTAACACAATGGCACACACTTATCAGAATTGTTCTCACTGGAAGGTTCAAGTTGGTGAATTTTTTGGTAGGTAAATTATACCTCCACTGAAGCTAAATCACAGCAGATGGTGATTGCAGCCATGAAATTAAAAGACGCTTACTCCTTGGAAGAAGAGTTATGAGCAACCTAGATAGCATATTCAAGAGTAGAGACATTACTTTGCCGACTAAGGTCCGTCTAGTCAAGGCTATGGTTTTTCCAGTGGTCATGTATGGATGTGAGAGTTGGACTGTGAAGAAGGCTGAGCGCCGAAGAATTGATGCGTTTGAACTGTGGTGTTGGAGAAGACTCTTGAGGGTCCCTTGGACTGCAAGGAGATCCAACCAGTCCATTCTGAAGGAAATCAGCCCTGGGATTTCTTTGGAAGGAATGACGCTAAAGCTGAAATTCCAGTACTTTGGCCACCTCATGCGAAGAGTTGACTCATTGGAAAAGACTCTGATGCTGGGAAGGATTGGGGTCAGGAGGAGAAGGGGACGACCGAGGATGAGATGGCTGGATGGCATCATGGACTCAATGCACGTGAGTCTGAGTGAACTCCGGGAGTTGGTGACGGACAGGGAGGCCTGGCGTGCTGCGATTCATGGGGTCGCAAAGAGTCAGACATGACTGAGCGACTGAACTGAACTGAACTGAAGCTGATTTTAAAAATAAGGAAGATAGATAAATCCAGTGTATCTCAGAGTGGAATGACTCATGGATCAAGACACATACACGCACACACTCACCTCAGAGGCACTAGACTGGTACAGACAACACACACCTTGGAATTCAGACAGCTTTACAGTCAAACCTGAGCTCTGTCCCCTTGCAAGCTGTGTGATCTTGGGCCAGTCATCCCCCGCCTCCCACCGCCGTGAGTCTAAATGTTCTTCGGGCACAGTAGGACTATGGACTAACTGAACCGTGCCCCCCCGAATTCATACATTAAAGCCCTAACATCCAGTGTGACTGTGTTTGGAGACAGGGGTTTTAGCAGGTAATTAAGGAAGTAAGGTTAAATGAGGTCATTGGGTCCTAAACCAATGGGATTAGCAGACAAAGAAAAGATTTCTTTCTCTCTCTCCATCCACAAACAAACACTGAGGAGACAGCATGTGAGCATGCAGCGAGAAGGTGCTGTCTACCGGCCAGGAAGAGGGTCCTCAGCAGAAACTGACCACACTGCACTCTGATCTTCAAGCCTCCAGACTGTGAGAAGATAAATGTCTGTTGTTAAAGTTACCCAGTCTGTGGCATTTCACGGCAGCCCAAACAGTCTAGTCCATCCTAAAGGAGATCAACCCTGAATATTCATTGGAAGGACTGACGCTGAAGCTGAAGTGCCAATACTTTGGCCACCTGATGTGAATAACCGACTCATTGGAAAAGACCCTGATGCTGGGAAAGACTGAAGGCGGGGGGAGAAGGGGGCGACAGAGGATGAGATGGCTGGATGGCATCACCGACTCAATGGACACGAGTCTGGGTAAACTCTGGGAGTTGGTGATGGACAGGAGGCCTGGCGTGCTGCCGTCCATGGGGTGGCAGAGAGTCAGACTGGGCAACTGAACAACAGCGGGCAGACTGAGGCAAGAGGGCCATGCATTCTGCTTCACTGGCACCATTGTGAGGACAGTGTGAGACGACATGTATATAACGTCTTGCTCTGGCCACTCAGCTGCTTAATAAACTTTAATTATTTAACACAGGGTGCTAAGTGTGTGTCTCTGTCGCTCAGTCGTGTCCAACTCTTTGTGACCCCGTGGACTGTAGCCCGCCAGGCTCCTCTGTCCACAGCATTCTCCAGGCAAGAATACTGGAGGGGGTTGCTCTTCTTCTCCAGGGTATCTTCCCAAGGCAGGGATCGAACCCACGTCTCCCACATTGCAGGCAGATTCTTTACTGTCTGAGCCACCAGGGGAGCCTACCAGTTGGTAACAAGAAACCTCAAGTTGGCTAAAACAATACAGAAAATCTGTTATCCCACATAAGAAGAGCTGAGCTAGGGGAATTCCAGGGCTGGTTAATTCAGCTGCCCAGGCCTTTCTTTCTATCTCTCTCAAGTCTTATTTATGTTTCTTTGCTGCCCTCCTCAGCCTGTTAACCTAGTACCCCTCATGGCTGCAGAGTGGCTGCAGTGAACCCAGCCATCAATTGCAGACTCAGCTCTGACTTGGGAAGAAAAGGTATCCTTTCTTCCCATGTGCTTCTTTTCACTAGTTGACATAAATGCTTTCCACAGGCCCCTCGAGGACTCCCTCTCATTGGCCAGAACTGTGTGAGGTGCCTATGACTTTACCAACCAGTTGCAAAGGGTGCAGGAGGGCTGGGATTGGCTCAGTCCTTGGGGGTGGAGGTAGTGCCGCCTTCTGTGTCCACATTCCCGCACAACGTTAAGCTCTTGTTAGAAAGGGAATGAGTAAGGAGGATCCTCCGGTGGGTGACCCAGAGAGTCTGCGACAAGAAGTCATAGTAACGGCTTTGGTTTATGATAAGCACTGTTCATCATTTAACCCCAGCAGGTTACAAATTCCCATTTTTGCAGCAGAGGAAGCTGAGGCTCAGAGGAGGAAAGTCGCTGGAGCATGTCACATGGCTGGTGCGTGGCAGAGCCGGAACGAGAACTTCCAGTCTCTGAAGACTGGGTCTCAACCATTCTGCTACACCGCATCCTCGGCATGGCTATTACAGTATTCATGATTATTTATATCCTTGCTGGGGATTCACAGGCCACCAGGTGCTTCCTGGTCCAGGGCGGAGAGGAGAGTGAGTCCCCTCCGGTTGCTGTAGAAGCCTTGGCTCCTCCCGCCCTGTCCCACAGCCGCTGGACTCAAGCAGGCTCCCGATAACCCTACTGACGGGTCTTTAGTGAAGAGGCTAAGAAGAAGTGATGGGTGTTCCTGTTTTGGACTGGTCTTTGTGCCATGGACAGATTCTCACTGAGCCTGCGAGGTTTTGGAAAAAAAGGGGTCTGGAGAGTCTAGAACCCACTGGTTCCTCCTCCTGCTATATGTGGACAGAAATCTCTCTGGATTTTCAAATTTCAAATTTCAAATTTCACTCTGCATCTAGCCTCACCTCCCCAGAGGCTTCTTCCTTATTGGCCTGCGTCTCTGTCCTCCCCTGGCTTTTGTTCAAGCTCTGCATCTACCCAAAATGCCCTCCTCCCTAATTCTCCGCCTCCACCCCAGCCTAACACCCTTAAGCCTACCTCCTCCAGGAAGCCCTCCCTGATGGAGCCACCTCCGTCCTTCCCCATCTCTGAATGCAAGGACACTCATAGTTAATGCCAGTGGGTCCCAAATCTGTGGGGCTTCCCAGGTAGCGCTAGTGGTAAAGTACCACTTGTCCTTGCAAGAGATGCCAGAGACTTCAGTTTGACCCTTGGGATCCCCCTGGGGCAGGAACTGGCACTCCACTCCAGCGTTCTTGCCTGGAAAATTCCATGGGCAGAAGAGCCTGGTAGGCTACAGTCCATGGGGCCGCAAAGAGTCAGACACAACTGAGCGACTCACACACACACGCCAAAGTCTGCAGCCTGTTAGAGCCACGGAGGGAGGGTGGTGCCCGATAAAATAAGATTTCCCTTGGCTACATCAGAGACAGGAGAGCAGGGTGGCTAAAAGCATGGGCTCTGGAGTCAGGCAGCCTGGGCTCAAGTCCTGGTCCTGGCGATTGTTCCTGTGCCGCCTTGAACAAGTTACTTAACCCTCACTTTCTCCACCTGTAAAATGGGGATAATAACAGTGCCTACTTCAAAAGGATTGCTGTAAAGATTATATGAGGTTTGTAAAAGTAAAGCACACAGAATAAAACCAAGCAAGTAAAAGGCGTTTGATACATACGAGGTTTTATCCTACTTATTGAATCAGACTCTTCAGCAGTGAGACTCTGGATTCTGTATTTTTATGTATCATCCCAAATGGGTCTTTTGTAGCCAGCCAACAAGGATTCAGGAGCCACGGATCAGTCTTCTCCTAGAATCCCCACTCAAAAATAATCCTTGGCTCTCTTTCGCCAACCACAGTAAGACCCCACTCCACAGCGAGCGGTCCGGTCTGCAGTCCCCTTTCCTTGCCCCGCCTTCCCCCGTCCCGGCCACTGCGCCCTTCAGTCACCATGGGATCCCACCAATGCACCATCTAGGTCTGGGTGTGCCCGTGCCCGCGCCTTCCAACTAGAATGACTTTCCCGCCTTTTCCAGCATCAGCGCTACCATGCCCAGGCGTCTACTGTGTGCCGCGGGTTGGAGTAGAACTCGGGTTTCAACATAGAGCTAGCTGGCCCGCCGGCCTGTGCCCTTAACCATCACCTTGATGCCTTACTGGCACGCTGTTCCATCAAACACCTCCTGGACCCATCTTCTGCAGAATAAGGCATCCTGCAGTCCTCACTCACAGAGAGCCTGCCCACGCCTGGCTCATAGTCCACACATTCCCAAACTTGTCTGCCTCCCCCACCAGACTGGTAGCTTACTTCCAGCACCAAGCACCCACCCGCGGATCCCAAACTCTCTAGTACCAGGAACCCCACTTCCAGTCCTCTGCCCCATGCCCAGGACTCTGTGATAGGAAAGCCCGCTCACCCTACCCAACAAGCAGCATCCACTCCCTGGCCATAAGCTCACCTTCCAGTTACTCAGGCGTAGCTGACTGCCAGGAAGAACTCGCTTCCCTGCGAACAGGCAGCAGGGGCTCCAGCCACAAGTGAAACCGCCCGCTAACCCTGCCACCGGGGGTGCTGCCCTCGGGCGGGGGGACGTAGTAGAGGAAATGTTCGATTTCCCCGGGGTCCCAACACCAAACGGAGTGAGCTCTTGGCTTGGGCTGCCTTTATAAAATGGAAAGAGCAGAGGCCGGCCCCCCCCCCCGCCCCCCCGCCTCCCGTAATGGCTGGCATCTCAACCAGCATTGCAGAGAGGAGGAGGAGGGTCAGCGGAAAAGGAGGAGGAGGAAGCCTTTTCTGGGCTTTGTAGTCCGCTGCTGCAGGGCAAAAGTGGGATCCTCCAAGCACTGCGACCTGACTGTGGGGCTCTCTGCCCTTCCCCGCCCGGGACCTAACACTGGGCCAGGCGCGCTCCGTGTGTGTCTGGGAACTCGCCTTTCTGTGAGCCCTGCCCGTCCCACAGCGCTGCTCGAGGCTGCGGGGTGGCTGTGCTGGGGCCCTCAGGGCCCTGCCTGAGTCCTGAGACCCCCGCTACGGGAAGGCAGGGAGGGCTGCTGAGGACACAGCAACTCCCCCTGGGCAACCTTGCTCATTGGGCAGTAACACAGCCCGTTTGCTCCTTCGTGAATGCACCACCTGGAGAAGGAAACGGCAGCCCACTCCAGTGTTCCTGCCCGGGGAATTCCGCGGACAGAGGAGCCTCGTGGGCTGCCGTCCATGGGTCGCAGAGTCAGACATGACTGAAGTGACTTAGCCGCAGCAGCAGAAATGCACCGCCCGGGCGCGCATGGCACCCTTGCCTGCAAACCCCAAGAGAAGCCCAGGAGGCCTGCTCCCCTGGCCTCTCGCTGCTGTGTCTACAGCCCCCTCGGGGCTCCTCCCCACCCCTCTGGGGCCAGCTGGTAAAGAATCTGCCTGCAGTTGGGAGACTCGGGTGTGATCCCGGGACTGGGAAATTCCTCTGGAGAAGGGAGTGGCTACCCGCTCCAGTGTTCTTGCCTGGAGAATTCCGTGGACAGAGGAGCCTGGCAGGCTGCAGTTCGTGGGTCTCTAAGAGTTGGGGTGACTGAGTGACTGACACTGACAGAGTGCTCCTGGTCCCCCGGGAGCCACCCCAGCCCCTGCCCCGGAGCCCGAGTTTCTTGCAGATGACCTCCGCAAGAGGCACAGAGCCAGGGTGCAAGCCCAGCTTTGCCACTTACGGGCTGGGTGGCACGGGGCCTGTCGCTGGTTTCTGCAGCTGAGACTGGGAGGGCCTCCACGACACTGGACGGTCGAGGGTCTGATGTGAGAAACCTGTAGACAGGCCAGCGTGTGGCGGGCTCATTCCCAAATACGGCTGCCTTTCCTCTGCCAGCCTCGATCCCCGGGTCGGGGAGATCCCCTGGAGGAGGGCACGGCAGCCTGCTCCAGCATGCTTGCCTGGAGAATCCCGTGGACAGAGAAGCCTGGCGGCCTTCAGTCCACAGGGTCACACAGAGTCGCACATGACTGAAGCGACTCAGCACGCGCGCACCCACGCACTGCCATCCTCTGCGCCTCATGCAACGTGGAAGGAGAAAAGACAGCGTTAAAGAGAGAAGGAGGGGATGGGGGTACAGCGCGACCGCGTCTCCCGGAGCACCCAGCTGCGGTGACATCACAGGGACCCCGGGCTCCAGCTCTGAGCCCGTATCTGTCCTCAGTGTCCCTGGCGAGTAGCGACGACTCCGGATGCAGAGAGGCGATTCAGGGCCACCGGAAGCCCGGACACTGAGCTGAGTGATGCTTTGATATCACAGCGATTCTTATTTATGCAACAATGTGTGTGTTCAGCATGCCGCTAAGTCCTTAAGCTGCCCAGTACCAGCCATAAAAGCCTCCATATATCACCCTGAATTCCCTTCCTGGGTAGTTTAAAAGAATGAGAGGGGACTTAATGGCAGTGTTTAAGGGTTATTATATATAAGTTAACGGCCAGATGCTCTTCCGCGGCGGGCAGAGGGGTGGGGGGCTCTGGCAGCGGCGGAAACCCTGGGTGGAGTTCAGAGGGCTCACCTCTCCCTCACCCAGCCCCCACCCCAAAAGCGGCAGGTGGATCCGCTGACCTCTCAAGGTCTCCTCCGGCCCCCGGGAGACATTTTGGACCAGAAAGCGGATCTCGCTGGTCTCTTCCAACCAGCGATGAACATGATCTTTAAAAGGAGAGCAGATGTCCCTCCAAGAGATAAGATGAAGGCGTTTCGCTGAACTGGAACAGAGAGAACGAGGGCCCAATGGGAGGAGACCTGTCTCTGGGACCCACAAGCAGACCCAACAATCGAGTGGCACTTGGGGCCCCACAGCGAGACAGTGCGCCGGCCACCCAGCCCTCTTGCTACGGGGAACTGAGTGTATCCCCTGGGGGACCTCTCCTCTTCTCTGTGCCAGCAAGGATGGGGCTCACAGGTGAAGCTCAGTATATGCTCAGCTCCGTCAGATCAGGAAGGTGAAGTGAACAGTGAGGCTCCAGCACTGGCGGAAAGGCAGGCCTCCTCTTCCTTTAAGAAAGGAATCCGAGAAGGCACAGCATAACCCCACGCAGGCGTCCCGAGCGGGATTTGGCCAGGCCAGCGGGTGGGGTGTCAGGGTGCCACGACCCCTGACGTGGAAACTGATTTCACTGGAATGGTCCCCACCTGAGACCCTTTCTGTACAGCACGAGGGTGCACGGAGCGGCATGCAGCGCCCCGGGTTCTAAGCCTGGCTCCTCAGTCCAGTCCTTTTCAGGCGCTCAGTCGTGGCCAACTCTCTGTGACCCCATGGACTGCAGCACGCCAGGCTTCCCTGACCATCACCGACTCCTGGAGCTTACTCAAACTCAGGTCCATCGAGTCGGTGATGCCGTCCAACCATCTCACCCTCTGTCGTCCCCTTCTCCTCCCACTTTCAATCTTTCCCAGCACCAGGGTCTTCTCCAATGAGTCAGTTCTTTACACCACCTGGTCTCGAATTCACCCCAGGGAAACTCCTCTGCCTTTTTGAGCCCCGTTTCCTCTCCTGTACAATGGGGCCAATAATACACACTGTGTGGGTTTGAAGCAAGAATTAGATGAGATCGAGTGCCAGGTGCTGGAGCTCTTGCTGAGCCCTGGGGCCAACAGAGGCCCCCGGGCCAGTCCTCATCATCTGGTGCTATCTCTGGTCAGCCTTTATGCCAGCTTAGGACCCACGCCCTCCGGTCCTCAGTGGTCTGTGCCAGGCTGCGCCCCCCACTTTCTGCACGCTCAGTCTCAGCCGGGCTGCCCGTGACTGGCCCCGCGGCCACGGGTGTGGGGCCTGGTCTCCCCCTGCCTGCTCATGGGGCTGCTCGTCCAGCAGTGCTGACGCCCTCCCGGCCACACGCCGTCAAACATGTCTGCGGTTTGCTTGTTTCAGGTGAAGGAGCTCTGTTTCCCCAACAGATGCTCCAGCCCGCTGCCCTCCTCCAACCACTCCCACCCCTTCCAGATTCCCCCAGATGGAAGGAGACACCGTCAGCGAAGGTGGTCTGCACTGCCTGCCCCTGCCCCTGGCGTAACAAGCCTTCCCCTGGCAATGCCCTCTCTGCCGCGCCCCCCACCACTTGCAGAAATTCTCGTCCACTTTCACAACTCAGATGTGTGCTATCACACCTGTGAATGCCTCCCTTCCCTCGTGCGCTTTGGAGGACTGTGGGGCCTGGCCCAGCCTCTCCGGCCTCATCCCAGACCAGGAGCCCCTGAGAACAACAGATCCAGACACATTCACCTCTGCGCCCCTCCCCTGATGCCTGCGCATCCCAGAGGCTGGCTAAACGAGCCGCTATTCATACAGAAAATTACGGCAGTTACAGCATACTGAGCCCTGATATGGGCCAGACGTTTTATAGACATCATCTCATTTTATCCTCAGAGCCACCCTGCCAGCTCACAATTATTAGCTTCATTTATAGAAGCAAGACTGAAACTCGGAGAGAGTGACCGGCCCAAGGTCACCCTGCTGCCCTGTAAAGTGTCAGAACTTCAGGCCAGGTCAAAGTGACCCCAGGGTCTGCCACACCCCTCCCCCGGGACCACACCATCTTAGGAGAGAGATTAGGGGACCACGGCAAAGGCAAGGCTCGGTTTCCTAGATAAGACCTGACTGTAGATATTCAAATTCAGGGATTTGAGGAGGCTTTAGAATATAGAAAAAATACACAAAGAAGGCTTTCAAATCAATCCCTGGGTCAGGAAGATCCCCTGGAGGAAGGCATAGCAACCCATTCCAGTATTCTTGCCTGGAGAATCCCATGGACAGATGAGCCTTGTGGGCTACAGTCCATAGTGTCGCAAAGAGTCGGACACAATTGAAGTGACTTAGCACGCATGCAAGGCTTTAAAAAATATGTAGGACTCTGTTAGGGACTGAATTGTGTCCCCTTAACATTTTATGCTGAAGGGCTTCCCAGGTGGCTCAGCGGTAAAGGATTCGCCTGCCAGTGTAGGAGACACAAGAGACATGGGTTCAGTTCCTCGGTTGGAAAGATTCCCTGGAGGATGAAACGGCAACCCACTCCAGTATTCTTTTTTGGAAAATTCCATGGACAGAGGAACCTGACAGGCTATAGCCCATTAATTCGCAAAGAGTCAGGCAAGACTGAGCATGCACACAATATTTTACGTTGAAGCCCTGATCCCCAGTATCTTAAAATATGACTTTATTTGGACGTATTTAAAGAGGTGATGCTTTTGAACTGTGGTGTTGGAGAAGACTCCGGAGAGTCCCTTGGACTGCAAGGAGATCCAACCAGTCCATTCTGAAGGAGATCAACCCTGGGATTTCTTTGGAAGAAATGATGCTAAAGCTGAAACTCCAGTACTTTGGCCATGACTCATTGGAAAAGACTCTGATGCTGGGAGGGATTGGGGGCAGGAGGAGAAGGGGACGACCGAGGATGAGATGGCTGGATGGCATCACCGACTCGATGGACATGAATCTGAGTGCACTCCGGGAGTTGGTGATGGACAGGGAGGTCTGGCGTGCTGCGACTCATGGGGTTGCAAAGAGTCGGACACGACTGAGCAACTGGACTGAACTGACTGAACTGAAAGAGGTAATTAAGTTAAAAATAGAGCCTTGAAGGTGAGTCCTATCCCAACATAACTGGGGTCCTTAAGAGGAAATGTGGACGCACAAGAGACACCAGGGCTGCACGCATGGAGGAAAGACCCCACGAGGAAGCAGGAGAAGGCAGCCACCTGCGAGCCGGGGGGAGGCTCCAGGAGAAGCCAAGCACAGCAGAGGCCTTGCTTGTGGACTTCTGCCTCCAGAACTCGGGGCAAACGCTTCTCTGCTGTTGAACCCACCCAATGTATATCATCTTATTACAGCAGCTCTAGCAAACTAACACAGTTTCCTATTACTGATGATATCCTTAATATATAAAAAGTTCCTAGAAATTAATAAGAAAAAAGACCAACAAACTAATATTAAAAATAGGCAGCATGATAGTCACCAAAAGAGGACATGCAAATGGTTCATAAACACATGAAGAGATGCTCAACCTCATTCAGGATAAAACTGCACGGAGATATCATCTTTCACTTATCAGGTGGACCAAGTTCCCACAGGTCTGCCAACGCCACGCGGGCAAGGCCAACGGGGAGCCGGGAGGGACTTTCCAGCAACGGTGGTGGTGATGGAAATTGGACGGCTCTATCCACGGCAACTTGGTAATATTCAACTGAAAGGGAAATGAAAAAAGTAAGAAAGAGGCATGAAGAAAAGGAGGGGGTGAAAAGGAGCTCTATGTGCTCTGGAGTCAGTCAAATCTGGGCACACATCTCAGCCTTGCCACCGTTTAGTCATTTAACCTTGGGAGAGACAGTTACTCACCCTGTCTGGGCCTCCGTTTCCCCATCTATCAAGAGACTGGTAACAGCACGTCCCTCAGGGAGAGCTATAGAGGGGGGTCAGCACCACCCTACTGCCATCATCGTCAGTCCTTCCATGCGCCGGCCACAGGGCGGTCCCACACTAGTGGGCGCTGTCCTCGTCACGTTCTTCACTCCTTGGTAGTTAAGTAATTCACTAAATCAGCTACTAAACCGGGCTGATGCTATTGTTATTGCTCGGTCACTCAGTCTCGTCTGAATCTTTGCCACTCCATGGACTGCAGCCTGCCAGGCTTCCCTGTCTTTCACCATCTCCTGGAGCTTGCTCAAACTCATGTCCACTGAGTTGGTGATGCCAGCCAACCATCTCATCCTCTGTCGTCCCCTTCTCCTCCCGCCTTCAATCTTTCCCAGCATCAGGGTCTTTTCCAGTGAGTTGGCTCTTCACATCAGGTGGCCAAAGTATTGGAGCTTCAGCTTCAGCCTCAGTCCTTCCAGTGAATATTCAGGGTTGATTCCTTTAGGATGGACTGGTTGGATCTCTGTGCAGTCCAGGGATTCTCACGAGTCTTCTCCAACCACAGTTCAGAGGCATCAATTCATGGCCATCACTGCATGTCCCTTTTGTGGACTAAATGCCTGCTCAGGAATCGGAAAACATCTCTTGCTGGATCCTGGGCCCTGATGCTGGGTGTGAAAGGTCTGATGCCCACACGTAACTCAGGAAGCACCCCAAGCTGTCATCAGGTCATAAAGACAAAGAAGACCCAGATGGACGCTTCCATCACCTCCAGCCCTTCCCCTCCCCAACCCCAAAGAAGAGGGAGCTGCATTTCCCCACCCATCAAAGCTGGCTGCACCCATGGTGTTTCCGAGAGAAGCTGGCAAAGTACAGATCTTCCACATAAAGCTGAGTGGATGGAAAGTACAGGCTTGTCTCAGGAGCCTTGCCTCCTGCTGGGGAAACAAGCCAGTGCGCATGAAAAGTGCCAGGCTTGTCCGGAGCTGTGGAGGGCCGCCCCAGCCCCGGGTGAGCCTGCCAGGCTCATGGCAAGGAACCACCTCCCCAGGGCCCGGGACACGAAGGTTTAGAATCAGAGCCACGGAGGCTCCCGTCCTGCACCCAGCTCTTCCCTCTGCCCTCTCATCCGAATTCGTTCCTTTTGCAACTCATCCTGGACCTCCCCCTGGGACAGCAGCACCAATAACAGGGTAATCAGCACTATTTGCTGAGTACTTACCCCCTGCCTGGCACTTAGCTTTTTCTCTTTTTTTTTTTTTTGGCAACAGCCACGGTAAGTGTGATGATCTTCATTTTATAGTTTAGGAAACAGCTTTGGAGAAGTCCTGTCCACGGTCAGCAGCTAGTGACCAACAGAGCCGAGCTTGGTGCTCAGGCCTTCTGACCCTAGAATGCGGCACTAGCCTCTCCTACGGGGCCTTGAACCCCCACGAAGACCTCTCCAGTTTAGCAGAGTCACCCCAGAGTGACGGGGATCGGATTCAACCTCCCCAAATCCACATCCTGCCAACCAACTTTTATTCACCCTCCACTTAGCACCCTGAAACCCCCCCCGCCCCCGACAGCGTCACACCACCACGGGTCTCCCCCAGCCCCTGACACTTCACGGTCTGCACCCCACCCCAGTCCAACGAGTCCTCTGGAGTGGAGCCCTCCTGCCTTCAGGGCCTCACTTTCTGTCATCCTTCCTGGAAAATACCACCTCCTGTGAACTTAGTCAGTGGGGCAAGTGCTGGTAAATTTCACGTTCTTAACTTGCTAAAGCTAAAGCTAAGTGGAATGGAATGAACATTCACTGAGCACCAGTAGATATGCCAGGACTAATGCCATGTCCCCAACATATATTAATAAACCCTATAAGGTGGGTATTATGATTCTCTTCTGCAGCTGAGAAAACTGAGGTTCAGAGAGGTTGGAGGACATGCCCGAGGTCACACAGCACTCAGGAGACACTGGGATTCAAAGCCAGGCCTCCCTCATCTGCTTGGTTTCAAAGCCTTGGTGCCTTTGGCCCCATCACTCTGCCTCTGGCAGTAAAACACTTAATAAATATTTGGCCTCCAAACACAAAGACAAAGCTCCTTCTATCCCATTAGAGGGCTGCAGTGTGAGTTGGGAGCACGTCTGTCTGGCCTCTGCTTTCCAATCAAACAAATGTTTTTGTTGTTTTAACTTTGCTTCCTAGCTTTTCTGTTCTTTAGAGGCCCTGGAAGGCCTCGCAGCCGGGGGGTCCCTGTGGGCACAGGCCTGTCTGTCCTCCTGTCGTTGGTGGGGCCTTTGGGAGAAGCACTTGCATTCTGAGAAGCTGCCTCGGGCTCTCTGCCTGATGAGCCCGAGGAATGAGGGGGGTGAAGGTGAGGGAGGCTTTCCAGTGCTCTGGGTCCCCTTCTAGGAGGCGAGCAGGCGTCTGCAAGCCCCGAGGAGAGAGCACAGGGTGAGAGTCACGCGGGCCCAGGCGCTGTCCCGGCTTGGACGCTCACTCATGTCGCCACCTCCTATGAGCTGCCTCGGCTTCCTCACCGGCAGCCTGAGGATGAGAGCGGTGCTCAGGGGAGGCCCTGCCATATTCAGTAGGCATTCCATAAGTGCTGGTTCCCCCACCCCCATCTCCGTGGGGAAGGAGAGCCGCCCAAGCACTCTGGGTGGAGAAGGAGGCAGCAGGTTGAGATCGGAGAGGACAGAGCCCTAGCCTTGTCGTGGCCCCCAGGTGGTGGAGAGCTGAGCAGAGGGGCAGGCCCAGGAGACCCCCACCAGCCCCGGGTAGACCCAGAGGCTTTGCAGCTGGTCGCCTGAGTCCACGGCTTTCTCAGTGTCCACACGGGTACGGGGGTCCGTGGGGCCACAGCCAGCTGCCACCTGGCCCCCAGACCTCACCCACCAGCCCCTCTGACCCCAACCCTCCCAGCACGTTACAGTTTAGGAAGGCTGCGCCCAGACCCCTTCGGCTGGTGTTGCCACGATTCTGGGAGGGCGTCTGTGCAGAAACCGAGATCCCTGACAGGGAGAGAAAAAGGCTCGCCTTCCCCTCCGTGAGTGGGCGAAAAGCCCCGGACAGGAGCGGCTGTCAGCTCTCCGAATGCCCTGCTCTGATACCAGGCACGTCCCGTGTGTTCCTCATTCAAACCTGCCCAGGCCATGTGAGCAGCTTTCCCATTTTGCCAATTAAGAAATTATGACTTAGAGAAGGACACTGAGGCAAGGTCACCCTGCCACAAAGTGGCAAAGGCAGCTGTGTGCCCCAGAAACCTGCACCCCAGCTGGGTGGCCTGGGAATTCAGCCGGCGCTCGCCTCTTCTGTCCCAGTCATCAAGGGAGATTTAATAAATATATCTATCATTGTTGAACACCTACTATATGCTGAGGATGTTGCTGACTGTTCTCTCAACCTACCCTGTGAAGTAGATTGAGCCCATTTTACAGATCAGTCTTTTGAGGCTCAGAAAGACCTCAAAGCTGATTAAGTCTCAAAACTAGGTTCAAACTCCAGTGTGCTTTTCCAAAGAGGCAGCTCTGCCTATTAATAAAATTCAGGATATCACTTTTCTTCCCGTTTATAATGCTCCTCAAGCCAGTCTGGTGAAATTCCCGGTACGAAGGAATTCTTCTCTCCCTCTAGTCATGCCCTTTCCAGATCAGACCCTGCCCCTCCTGGAAGACCCTCTGTTTATTGTTTAGCCGCCAAGTCAGGCAAAGAGATGGGATACCAGACCACCTGACCTGCCTCTTGAGAAATCTGTATGCAGGTCAGGAAGCAACAGTTAGAACTGGACATGGAACAACAGACTGGTTCCAAATAGGAAAAGGAGTCCATCAAGGCTGTATATTGTCACCCTGCTTATTTAACTTATATGCAGAGTACATCATGAGAAACGCTGGACTGGAAGAAGCACAAGCTGGAATCAAGTTTGCTGGGATAAATATCAATAACCTCAGATATGCAGATGACACCACCCTAATGGCAGAAAGGGAAGAGGAACTAAAGAAAGTGAAAGAGGAGAGTGAAAAAGGTGGCTTAAAACTCAACATTCAGAAAACTAAGATCATGGCATCCGGTCCCATCACTTCATGGCAAATAGATGGGGAAACAGTGCAAACAGTGACAGACATTATTTGGGGGGACTTCAAAATCCCTGCAGATGGTGACGCAGCCGTAAAATTAAAAGACACTTGCTCCTTGGGAGAAAAGCTATGACCAACCTAGACAGCATATTAAAAAGCAGAGATGTTACTTTGCCAACAAAGGTCCATCTAGGCAAGGCTATGGTTTTTCCAGTGGTCATGTATGGATGTGAGAGTTGGACTATAAAGAAAGCTGAGTGCCAAAGAGTTGATACTTTTGAACTGTGGTGTTGGAGAAGACTCTTGAGAGTCCCTTGGACTGCAAGGAGATCCAACCAGTCCACCCTAAAGGAGACCAGTCCTGAATATGCATTGGAAGGACTGCTGCCAAAGCTGAAACTCCAGTACTCTGGCCACCTGATGCGAAGAACTTACTCACTGGAAAAGACCCTGATGCTTAGGAAGATTGAAGGCAGAAGGAGAAGGGGATGACAGAGGATGAGATGGTTAGATGGCATCACCAACTCAATGGACATGAGTTTGAGTAAACTCTGGCAACTGGTGATGGACAAGGATGCCTGGCGTGCTGTAGTCCATGGGGTCACAAAGAGTATGGTTTTTCCTGTGGTCATGTATGGATGTGAGAGTTGGACTGTGAAGAAGGCTGAGCGCCAAAGAATTGATGCTTTTGAACTGTGATGTTGCAGAAGACTCTTGAGAGTCCCTTGGACTGCAAGGAGATCCAACCAGTCCATTCTGAAGGAGATCAGCCCTGGGATTTCTTTGGAAGGAATGATGCTGAAGCTGAAACTCCAGTACTTTGGCCACCTGATGCGAAGAGTTGAGTCACTGGAAAAGACTCTGATGCTGGGAGAGATTGGGGGCAGGATGAGAAGGGGACGACCGAGGATGAGATGGCTGGATGGCATCATGGACTCGATGGACATGAGTCTGAGTGAACTCCGGGAGATGGTGATGGACAGGGAGGCCTGGCGTGCTGCGATTCATGGGGTCGCAAAGAGTCGGACACGACTGAGCGACTGAACTGAACTGAACTGAACTCTTGGACTAGTTGTGAAGTCATGTCTGATTCTTTGAGACCCTTGAACTAAAATCCGCCAGGCTCCTCTGTCCATGGGATTCTCCAGGCAAGAATACTGGAGTTGGTTGCCATTTCCTCCTCCAGGGGACCTTCCTGACCCAGGGATCAAACCTGGGTCTCCTACATTGGCAGGTGGGTTCTTTACCACTGAGCCACCAGGGAAGCCGGCAGATCCATAGATGCTTCTAACTCTGTCACCTGGTGACCTGGGATCATGCAAAGACTCGGATGTTCCAAGGGGAGGGGAGTGAGAGGGGAGGCAGAGGGGATGCACTAAGATGCAGCTTAGCACAGCGTTTCGCCAGGTCCCTGTGGGGAGCCCTCCACGGCTCCCGATCGCCAGTCTCCTCCAGAGTCTAGACGGCACCCTGCTTAGCGTGTCTTCAGAAGACAGGTCCAGCCTGAACCTGGTCCTGCTCACTGATCATCCCTTCACTGGACAAACTCGTCTTGGGTGAACAGAGGGTCCCAGAGCTGTGCTGGACACTAGGCTTCAGGACAGACAGACAGACACCTCACCCCCCATGAGGCCTGCAGTCTGACGGGGGAGGGACGAATGATGAACGTGCAGTGATGGCACCAGGTGACGGACAGGGTGACGGACAGGGTGACGGGCAGGGTGACGGGCAGGGTGACGGACACGGTGACGGACAGGGTGACGGGCAGGGTGACGGGCAGGGTGACGGACAGGGTGACGGACAGGGTGACGGACAGGGTGACGGGCAGGGTGACAGGGGTGGCCGCCTGACCCAGCCGTCCTGCACCACACCCAGGGTAGGGACCCTCCGCCCAGGGGCCCCGGGGGCAGGGTCCTGGAGAGGAGCCTGGAGCAGAGCCCTGAGGGATGCGTGGGCCCGGGGGGCAGGGTTCTGGAGAGGAGCCTGGAGCAGAGCCCTGAGGGATGCGTGGGCCCAGGGGGCAGGGTCCTGGAGAGGAGCCTGGAGCAGAGCCCTGAGGGATGCGTGGGAGGCGATGGTCCTCAGCGCCCTCTTGACTCCAGGGTGCCACAGGTCTCCAGCTCGCCCAAACATCCCGCTGGCCTCTCCCCCACACTCTTGCTGGGCTCCCTCTCTCCTGCCGTCTCTGGGTGCTTGGGGTCCTGAAGGACCTCCCGGCTCACCCTCTCCTAAACACCCAGCTCTGACAACTTCCCACTGCCCCCCGCCTTCATGCTCTTCAGCACTTAACCTGAAGAACGCAAGGCTCAGAGGCTCAGAGAGGGCAGGAGACTTGCCTGAGGTCACCCAGCAAGCAAGCGGCACGGTGAGGGTTTGAACATGAGCCCTCAGATCCTGCAAAAGGCAGAGCGGGGAGGAGAGAAATTGCAAGTCTCTGTGGGGATTCCACAGGCAACCACAGAGGGATGCCCAGCATGACCCCTGACGAGGGCAGGCGGGAAGGCTACGTGAGGTGCCCTGAGCGCAGGTCAGCAGACAGCTAGGCCAGGGTGGGTGGGTGGCAAGCGGCTCAGACAACCCATCAGCACAATATTAACAAGCCGACCGTCCAATTAGGAGCCAGTAATTAAAATTCATCTTCCTTCCTACCGCACAGTATTAAACCACAAACACTTCATTATATGCCTCTTACCTCGCTGATTTGCATAAATGGGAAGAAACACTTAACAGAGGCAACACTAATTAATGCCGGGGGTGCACTGTGGGTTAGCGGCCTGTTGGCAGCTTCTGCTTGGGCTGCGAGTGAGTCCCGCGCGGGACACGGTCAGGGTGAGGAATGCCGCCAGCTGGGTGTCCTCAAGTTGGAGGTGGCGTGGGGTGGAGGGCAGGCAGAGACACTTCAGACTCACCCCTGCCCTCAGGGAGCTCCCAGTCTGAGTGGGGAGGCACTGAGCTGGCCCTTAAGGAGATCCCGGTGAGAAGAGGGAGAAAGGCCTCCGGAGGACATTCCCAGTCGGATGGGGGTGGCGCAGGTCCTGCCTCTGGAGGTCCCGGGCAGATGGGAGATGTACAGCCTCTGCCCTTGGGAAGCTCACGGTCCAGGGAGGGAGACAGAGTTCCCGCTCCGAGCAAGTGCCTACCCTGACGCAGGAGACCCAGCCCTTTCCTGGGGGAGCCCTGAGTCTGATGGGGTGTCAGCTCCTGCCCTGGAAGTACCCTCCATCAGAGAGGCAAGCTGATGAAGTAGGAAATTCTTGGTGTTGGGAATCAGGCAAACCAAACATGTGACCCCGGGAAAGTTACTTAACCTCCCTTAATTGCAATTTCCTCATCTGCAGAATAGGCACTTAGCGTCCCATTAGCTGCCGCAGCCTGGGAGGAGGAAGGGCGAGTTTGCTGTGTTGCTGGAGCCCCAGCGGGAGGCAGGGCGCCAGGGTGAGCGCCGAGAAGATGAGATGAATGGAGAGACCACGGGGGCCCCGCCTGGCGAGCCCCCGGCGGGGGCTGCGGTGCAGGGTCTGAGGTCCTGGAAGGACGTGAGAACCAGAACATGCCTGGGCCCACCTTTCGGGTGAGCAGCCATGAAGGGGCTCTGCTCCAGCCCAGCCTGGAGACACACAGGGGCAGCATCAGAGCACCCGAAAGGAGCGAGAACCCCACCCCTCATCTCCAAAAAGTCTTCTGGGGCAGAGAGGGGCTGGGCACTGGGGAGTCTGGGTCCTGGCCTGGGAAGCTGCAGCCAGGGCTGTGCAAGGTATTTCGAGTCTGAATGTCTTTTTGACTCCAGCCCTCAGCCCCATCTCTGCCCCGCCCCTGGCCGCACCCCATTGCCCATCACACCATTACCGCCTGGTCATGCTCTGCTTCCCAGATTACACAGAGACAAAAGCCACAGAGCTGGCTGTTAGGGAAAACGAGAGTTGCGTGGGGTCTTTCCCAAGCCCTCTTTATGAAACCTGGTTACCAAACACTCAAGTGACATTAAGGAAAAACACCCAGGATGCTAACGGCTGCCCTTAGGACCCTCACTATAGGGGGTCATGAGTGGGCCTGGGGGCCTTGGTCTTGCCTTCTAAGAAACTGCACTCAGGCTTGGACCCAGGTGGGCCTGGGTTGAAGCCCAGCTCTGCCACCCATTTGCTGTGCATCCTTAAGCAACTTGCTTACCCTCTCTGAACTTGTTTCCTCTTCTATGAAAAGGAAAGGATGAAATGCAAATAGGGGCGTGAAGTGCGAGAGTGTCCACACACCGCTCGGCCCATCCCGCTCTCCTTTCCTCCCTGGCCATGGTGGTTTAGCCACTAAGTCATGTCCGACCCTTGTGACCCCAAGGGCTGTATAGCCCTCCAGGTTCCTCTGTCCAGTGAATTCTCTAGGCAAGAATACTGGAGCGGGTTGCCATTTCCTTCTCCAGGGAATATTCCCGACCCAGGGATCGAACCCGAGTCTCCAGCATTGAAAGTGAATTCTTTCCCATTGGAGCCACCAGGGACGCCTCTGCCACCCCTTAAAGGTCTAGGGCTCATGAAGGCCCTGGAAGCGGCCCCTCCCACCCAGGCAGGCCGGGCCCCGCCCCTCCCAAGAGGGCAGGGGCTGGTCTGCTGTGTCCAAGAGGGGCCTGCAGGTAGCCCACTTACCTGGATCAGCTCCCAGCTGGGTAAACTGTTTACACAGCCTGCCAGGTACATCATAATTATATATCACATGTATTAAAGCTTCACCTTCTGCCGGCACTGCATCTGGGCCCATCAAACACGCACCCACGTTAATCAATTAAACGCCCAGCCTCCCCGCCTGCCCGCCATTATCAGCTTCTCTTTCCTCACCCTGGCAGGGCCGGGAGCCGGACTCCACCAAGGCCATGGCCCAAGCCTCAGGGGCGGCCTTCAGGACTGACAGAGGGGCCCGGCTCGCCCTCCTCTGGCCTGAACCTGCCCATTCAAGGGGCTCCACTGCCCCCTCGCCAGCCCCCAAGCCTGGGTCACTTTCCCAATTTCAGGGTTGCCTAGCTGGTCTCTGTCCCCACACTTGTTTTGGAGCGGGATGGATGGGGCCCTCTGCCTGGCACCCAACTCTTTGGGGACCCTAGACCCTGCATCCCCCCTGTGTGCTTCCATTTGGGGCCTCGGCAGAGTTGCCCTTGGAGGAATGGTGTGCTGGCCTGGGTTAGGAATGAAAGTCACTCAGGTGTGTCCAACTCTTTGCCACCCCATGGACTATACAGTCCATGGAATTCTCCAGGTCAGAATACTGGAGTGGGTAGCTTTGCCCTTCTCCAGGGGATCTTCCCAACCCACGGATTGAACCCAGGTCTCCCTCATTGCAGGTGGATTCTTTACCAGCTGAGCCACAAGGGAAGCCCAAGAATACTGGAGTGGGTAGCCTATCCCTTCTCCAGCGGATCTTCCTGACCCAGGAATCGAACTGGGGTCTCCTGCATTGCAGGCGGATTCCTTACCGACTGAGCTATCAGGGAAGCCTCTGGCCTGAGTCAGGCCCCCCTGTTATCTGCTCCATAGCTGCGTTTGAGGAACCCTTAACAAATGCCAAGCGTACACAGGTGCTGGATTCTAATTCCCACAGCAACTCCACAGAACAGGCAGTATCACCTCCAGAGAGGCAGACAGCTCTTCCAAGGCCGCAGGCCCCAGAGCGGCAGAGTCCAGGTGGAGACTCGGATCACCCCTCAGACAACCTCCGCTCACGAGTCAGGGTCTCTGCACGGCCCCCGGGATGGGTGCCAGGGTGACAGTGACCCCCACCAGGGGTCATAGTTGGGGGGCGGTGCACACACCCAGGGCAGGGGAGGAAACCCAGGCTCAAGCAAAGTGCCACGTGATACAGGAGCTGAGGGGACGACGGGAAGCAGGGAGGCAGAGAGGTGGTTTCTGGGCTAAAAGTTGAAGGACATTAGACGGGGTGGGGATGGGGTTCATTCCAGGTGGGAACAGCATAAGCTAAGCCATTTGGAGTCAAAGAAAATGGAGCTGCCTTGTGTAGCCAAAGTCCATCCTCTCCCCTCCCCTGCACTCACTTTTCTCCCTTCGCACCTGTCTCTTCCTTTCTTCTCTTTCCTTTCCTTAGAGGAGGAACTTCCTGGAGACCCTTGAGACTGGCTAGAACCAGGAGAGGTCCTGGAGGGCTGCCTGGAGGAAGAGTGAAACTAGTGGTTCTGACCTCCTGTCTCTATCTGCCTCAGCTGGGACCCACAGGAAGCATGAGTGACTCCTCCCCCTGCCAGCCCCTGCCCATCACCAGCCTCCCACGGTGGTGGACCCTTCCCGGGGACAGAGCCCCTCTCTCACCCCTGACATGAGCCTCCTGCTCATGAAAGGGAAACTTCCCCAGCACAAGGTGCACTGTGATCAGAAACGCACACGTGTTTTCTCCAGGCAGGACCCAGCGCTGAGCACAGGGCTGACCCCAGCCTCCCTGAGCCAGGCATTAAGGTCAGAGAAGAGATGGCTGAGCGGCTGATGCTCCTCTCCTTGGCTTTCCTTCGACACCAAGCAGAATCAGAAGAAGCGGGAGTGGGCTTCGAATGGGGACGTTTTCATGCAGGAGGGAAGTTTGAAAGGAGGTGTGCAATGGGAGTTGGGACTGGCAGGCCTTGAAGGGGGCAAAGGTGTACTCAAAAGAAGAGACTAGACCACCAAGGTCAGGTTCTATCAAAGTGCCCGTGGGGGGAGCCCAGGCAGGGAGGCACGTGTGGCGGGCACCAGGCAGGACACAGGCATGAATCCGTCCAGGAGGAAGCAACAGGGAGTGGTGAGGGCCGGGGTGAAAGGGGGTCGTGTGCCCCGCCTTAAGGCAGGACCGTTCTCACACAGCACACACACGCGACAGGAAGCTGGCCTAGAAGACGTTAGCCCTGGGGATGGGCAGGGACCTGCGATTAACTCCTTACGAGGCTGCGGAAGGCACGCCCCTGCTCCGGCTCAGGGTGTCCAATGAACACTCGGGCTCGTCACTAAGGGGGTTTCCCATTCTATCAGCAACCAATGAAATGAGATAAAGCGCTTTTGCTACTGGGTCGATGGTGACGAGTTATGCCGACCCGACGCGGGGCAGCGAGAGCGACGCAGGTCTGGGCCTCGGACCACCTGGAACTTAGGTTCTGGCCCTGCTCCCCCCACCCCCCCACCCCCTCGCCATCCCTGGCTGTCCCACCCGGGAGATCGCTTCTCCCGCCTGACCCTCGGTCACCGCATCTGTGCAGAGGGGACCGTCACGGGCAATCCCCAGGCGTGAGCGTTACAGGAGGCCGTGGCCCATCGGCCGTGGGCTCAGAGTCAGCACTGTCCCCCTCCCGGCCCGGGCCCAGGCCATGACGGTCTCCCTGGGGCCGCACCTTGCTCTCTCGTCCCGTTAGTGAGCCGAGTCGCCAGGGCTGGGCGGAGCAGGGCTGGCGTGACCAGCCAGGTTGGGGCCTTCTGATGCCCCTGGGGCTGTGGGTGCCTGAGCTGCTCTGAGCTCCACTCCAGCCCTCTGGCTGACCCCCTCTGCAGAGTGGAAGCGAGGATGCTGGCATAAGCCTCCCAAGCCCATTATGGCCGTCCGCGGACGGTAATGGGAAGAACAGCTCGAGAGGACAAAGCCATCCGTAACTGTTCCGCGGTTTGCACCGAAGCTGAAGCAGTGCCTGGGCACTCCTCCATCACTCTCCCAGCCTCCTTGCCACCGGCCACCTGTTCTAAGCCAGCGGAGGACAATAGGAACAAAACTCGAGATGCCCACCTCCCTTCAGGGCTGGGGCGCCCTGTGACTGCTGCTGCTGAGTGGATCCTGGGTGCCCTTGGGGGCTCACCTCCGGAGCCCCTGAGCCTGGGGCCGCCACCACTGTGGCTGGCGCGCTGAAGGCCGTCAGTAAATGTCAGCCTCTGTGCTATGACATCACAGCGGTCGGGGAGGAACTGTGCTGGCCCTTTAATTGTATTATCTCTCTTAATCCTCACTTTAGCCCAGTAAGACAGCTTTTTGTATCCCTATTCCAAAGAAAAGGGTCAGGAGACTGAGTAAGCGTCCAGGATCACCAACTGGCCGCGCTGAAACCAGAGCAAGGGAAGCAGCTTCGGGTCCTCCAAGCCTCCATCACTAGCGACTTGGGAGCTGTCCTTGGTGAGTTTCAGTGACTACGTAACAAGTGAGGCAGGAACTTCGTGTCCCCTACCCCGCCAGAGGCCAAACCACCAGGATGGAAGTTCCAGTCTAAAATTTACAAAAGAGAAATAGTGATGATGACCGACGCCACTTGCTGGGTCCCCACGGTCGCCAGGAAGATGGCAGATGTCGCCTCCACCTGCAAAGGCACAGACACTTGGTCTCCCTTTCCAGGTGTGGAAACTAAAGTCCAGAGAGGTCAAGCAACTCATGTGGGCTCACACAGCCTCCAAAGGCCACACTGGACTAGCTCAAAGCTGTTCAGAACCGAGTCCGTGGTCTCTGCTTTCTAAACACCCTCAGCCCAAACATCGCCTCCGTGGAGGATCTTCTCTGACCCCACCCAAAGCCCCTGAAATTCACTCTTCCTGATTCAAAGTCTACTTCCCCCTCGGGCAGGAGCACTGGGGCTAATGCATAGCTGGTGTGCAAAATGACTGCGGATGACTGTTTGCATTCATCCATTCGACAAGCAGGTAGTGAGCCCCTGTGATGTGCCAAGTCCAGTTCTAGGCTCCAAGGAGACAGCAATCAGTGTACAGAGAAAAGTCGTGCCCTCATGGACCCCACATCCCGGTGGGGAAGACAGACAGCAGACCAGTGGCCACATGCATAGACGATAAACGTCATGTCCAGACGAGAGGGAAAAGGAACAGTAATCCAGCCCCGGGGATGGACAGTAGGTGACCACACGTCCCGGAAGGCCCAGAGCAACCCTGATTTAGGCCTGCGTCCAGTGGAATCATTAGTCTCTTTTTTTGGTTTAAAATTGTCCCCTATGGATGACAGACTCTCTGGTCGTCTCCATGATGGGAGACACCAGTGGACTACCTTTGATTAGGTGATGGGGCAGAAACTGTTGTTTTTCACCAGTATGCAGCTAGAAATGTCTCCCAGGCTCCCTGTGGTAAAGCAGGGCCTGGGCAATGAAAGGAGGTCACAAGTGTCGGATGCCGCTTCCACCTGACACCCCGCGAGACCCCCTGCCAGTATTGGTCAGTATTGGTCAGCCCCCCACCCACTGTTGGGGAGTGCACTTTCTGTCCCACTGGAGTGGGGCACGATCATGGGACCTGCTTTGGCCACTGGAATGTGGGCAGAAGTGATGCGAGCCACTCTGATCCTCGCCCTGGGCATGCCAGTTGAGACGCTCTGTGTATTCTTTCTCATTCCTCCTTGGCAGAATAAATACAGAGGAGTCAGTGAGAGTCCCAAGGGGGTCCTAGGAATGACAAAGACACGAGATAGAAAAGGCTGGGATCTCTCAGCCACTGCTTGGGAGCCTCTGCATAAAGGGAAGAATAAATGCTTTTGATTTTGCCTGAGCAAGAAATTCACTTTTATTGTGTTGTCCCTAAGAGTTTGGAGTTGTTCATTACCGCAGCTAGTGTTAATCGTCCTGACTGTTACAAGTAGTCAATGAAGGCCTCTCTGAGGAGGAACATTTGAACAGAGACCCAGCTGGAGTGAGACAGTGTCACTCCATGCAGAGGGCAGGGCACGCGCAAAGGCCCCGGGGGCCCAGAAGTCTCAGTGACCTGTGGGGGCTGAGCTGCATCCTTCACCACCTGGCCACCCTGCTCAGGTTCCCATAACCTGCCTGAAACGCTGTTTCCTCCAATCAAACTGCCCAGCTTTCCTCCTTTAAGGCTCCAAGCTGGGGAGGCTGGCGAGGTGACAGAGATGGACAAGGGCTACCAGCTCAGAGGCCTGGGGCAGACCAGACACTCTCCACTTGGAACAGTCCGGACGGCACTGGCATCTGGGGCTGCACTTGGTGAGACCATGGAGAGGTGTCGGGTGCCCCAGTGAGCGTGCTGGCAGCCCCGATGGGGCAGCTAGATCACAGGAGTGCCTGGAAGATGCTACTGTGAATGCAGAGGTCTCAGTTCCAGGGGAGGATCTGGGAAAGGGGCTTAGCATCCAAGGAGGGGGCAGGGTGGAACATCTGTAGAATGCCTGGTCCCGGAACCAGATATTTACAAATCTGTTCTCACCCAGCCCCCACACGCAACTCTTCCAGGAAGCCAGTGTTTCTGGCCCTGGGCACCCTTCTTCAACTACCTGCAGCTGAAACAGAATCCTGGGACTCCCATCCCTGAGGGAGGGGCACGGTGATTGGGACACAGCCCGGACCTAACGTGAAGCCACCGTCAGTCTCCTGGACCAGGGGTTATATATAGACCATCTCTCATCTTCCCAGCCTCCCAGAAGGAAGTTTGCACGCTCAATCACTTCAGTTGTGTCCGACTCTTAGCGACCCACTGGACTGTAGCCCACCAGGCTCCTCTGTCCCTGGGATTCTCCAGGAAAGAATACTGGAGTGGGTTGCCGTGCCCTCCTCTAGGGGATCTTCCCAACACAGAGATCAAACCCACGTCTCCTGCGTCTCCTGCGCTGCAGGTGCGTTTTTTACTGCTGAGCCACCAGGGAAGCCCCAAGGAAAGTTTATCCCCACTTTTCAGATGAAGAAACTGAGGTCCCGAGAGACCCAGGTTCAGAATGAGTGGCAGCAGTTTCAACCCCAGGACAACTTGGTCCCAAAGCCTGATTTCCAAAGAGATGACTTAACCATGACGATCATTAGCATCCAGGGAACCTGCAGCAGACGTGGCCCCCAGCGCTGCGCGCACGCTGTCTCAGAGGCTCCTCAGAGCTGCCTTTGATGTTAGGGATTGCAGCTCCCGCTGGACAGATGAGGAGCACAGGGGAGAGAGGACTCACTCAAGGTCACACAGCTTGGAAGTGGTGGAACCAGAATGAAGAAACGGGTATGTGAAGCCAGGGCCCTACCCTGGAGGAGCCCTCGGAAAAGCGATCAAGGTTTCCAGAACCCACCCACTTACCGAGGTCTGTTAGGACCGATGGTGGGACTGGCTGGCCCTCGAGAGCCCGTGAGCTGAGCGGTGGGAGAGGCAGATGCTGCAGGTCGGGCACCCAGCCAGAGCAGCAGAGTCAGGATATATCGCCCCTGGCGATTAGCAACGTTAGCTCCGCGATTCGAGAACACTCACGGTATTGACACTAATGATTAGACAGCAATGAGTCCGAGCCTCTGAACTGAGCCGGACAGCCCGCCCCCGCCCCCCGTGCCTGTCGCCCTTGCCTCGTAAGACCTCTCCAGCCTGGCCCTCTCCCTGGAGCCTTGGGGACCATCCCAGCACCCAGGGTCTCCCCTGAACCCCAGACGCTGCCCCACGATGGCCACACGTTTCCCCCGAAGACTCTCTGGCCCTGTCTCCGTGCTCAGCAGCAGGGGCTGGGTCGCCCACGGCTGCAGCCCCTGGGGGAGACACACATGTGGTCTGGCTGTGGGTGCAGGTGAGGTGGGCCACAGGAGTGTGGCCTGGGAGCCCTCTCTGCGCCTCTAGCCCGCCACGGGTCCCCGAGAGCCGCAGACACACGCCGGGAAGCGCACCTAGCTGACACTGTAAGGGCGTAGATGTGCAGTTCAAGCCCTGGGACCATGCTCCGGCTTTTAAAATGGATATAAAACACTAACTTGTTTGCTAGGAAGGCTGGCAGGCTACTCTGTACTTGAATAGAAACAACCTCGCTCATTCAAGGATAAAACATTCATTCTTTAAACTATACAGGCTTGCTTTTTCCTGTTTTATTTCTATTCTCCCTCACTCACGAGCAATGAAAAAGGCTGTAACGTGCAACCTCTTGCCCACCAGTACGCACATTCCTTCACTCGATAAACATCTACTGAACCCCTTCTCTGCGCCAGAGACACAGAGGTGCCCGTTTTTCAATAGTGATAATTACACGTGCTAGCAGAGACTCAGATGATGAACAAGCAGAGAAGTGACCGGGCGGAATTCTTGGGGATACTGAGAAGTGCCCTGAAGGATAGCTCAAATGTGCTAATAGAGAGAAAGCGGGGGAAGAAGACATTCCAATGACTAGGGCCAGGGAAGCCAGCTCCTAGGCCCTTTGACTTAATTTGGGCCCCGCAAGAACAAGGCAGCACCAGGCACCAGGGCCACGGTGGGGACAACACTGCCCCAGCCCCTGTCCCACGGCCCCGCCCCTGTCCCGCTGCAGCTCACAGCACGCTGCTGTGGCCGGGACTCTAGAGGTGTCTGGTGGTGCTTCAGTCACTACGTTGTATTTGACTCTTGCAACCCCATGGACTGTATAGCCTGCCAGGCTTCTCTGTCCATGGGATCTCCCAGGCAATAATACTGGAGAGGGTTGCCTGCCTGGGTTCAAATCCCAGTTTTACCACTAACCAGCTGTATGGCTTTGGACGATTTCTTAACCTCTCTGGGTTTCAGTGTCCCCATCTGTAAAACAGAGATAGAAAGAGTAACTCTCGGCAACTGGCCGACAGAAGATACCCCACATCCAAGGTCAGAGAAACCCCAGTAAAATGCTGGGAGAGGGCATCAGAGGGCAGACAGACTGAAAACAACAATCACAGAAAATGAACCAATCACATCACTTGGACCACAGCCCCGTCCAACTCAGTGAAATTATGAGCCAGGCCATGTGAGGCCACCCAAGACAGGCGGGTCGTGGTGGAGAGGTCTGACAAAACGAGGTCCACTGGGGAAGGGAATGGCAAACCACTTCAATATTCTTGCCGTGAGAACCCCATGAACAGTATGAAAAGGCAAAAAGATAGGACACCGAAAGATGAACTCCCCAGGTCGGTAGGTGCCTGTGGAGAAATAACTCCAGAAAGAATGAAGAGCCAAAGCAAAAACAACACCCATTTGTGGATGTGACTGGTGATGGAAGCAAGGTCCGATGCTGTAAAGAGCGATACTGCATAGGAACCTGGAATGTGAGGTCCATGAATCAAGGCAAATTGGAAGTGGTCACACAGGAGATGGCAAGAGTCAACGTCAACATTCTAGGAATCACAGAACTAAAATGGACTGGAATGGGTGAATTTAACTCAGATGACCATTATATCTACTACTGTGGGCAGGAATCCCTCAGAAGAAATGGAGTAGCCATCATGGTCAACAAAAGAGTCTGAAATGCAGTACTTGGATGCAATCTCAAAAACAACAGAATGATCTCTGTTTGTTTCCAAGGCAAACCATTGAATATCATAGTGACCCAACTCTATGCCCTGACGAGTAACGCTGAAGAAGCTGAAGTTGAACAGTTCTATGAAGACCTACAAGACCTTCTAGAACTAACACCACAAAAGATGTCCTTTTTGTTATAGGGGACTGGAATGCAAAAGTAGGAAGTCAAGAAACACCTGGAGTAACAAGCAAATTTGGCCTTGGAATGCAAAATGAAGCAGGGCAAAGACTAAGAGAGTTCTGTCAAGAAAATTCACTGGTCATAGCAAACACCCTCTTCCAACAACACAAGAGAAGACTCTACACATGGACATCACCAGATGGTCAACACCGAAATCAGATTGATTATATTCTTTGCAGCCAAAGATGGAGAAGCTCTATACAGTCAGCAAAAACAAGACCAGGAGCTGACTGTGGCTCAGATCATGAACTCCTTATTGCCAAATTCAGACTTAAATTGAAGAAAGTAGGGAAAACCACTAGACCATTCAGGTATGACCTAAATCAAATCCCTTATGATTATACAGTGGAAGTGAGAAATAGATTTAAGGGTCTAGATCTGATAGATAGAGTGCCTGATGAACTATGGACTGAGGTTCCTGACATTGTACAGGAGACAGGGATCAAGACCATCCCCAAGAAAAATGCAAAAAAGCAAAATGGCTGTCTGGGGAGGCCTTACAAATAGCTGTGAAAAGGAGAGAAGTGAAAAGCAAAGGAGAAAAGGAAAGATATACCCATCTGAATGCAGAGTTCCAAAGAATAGCAAGAAGAGATAAGAAACCCTCCCTCAGTGATCAAAGCAAAGAAATAGAGGGAAATAATAGAATGGGAAAGACTAGAGATCTCTTCAAGAAAATTAGAGATAGCAAGGGAACATTCCATGCAAAGATGGACTCGATAAAGGACAGAAATGGTATGAACCTAACAGAAGCAGAAGATATTAAGAAGAGGTGGCAAGAATACACAGAAGAACTTTACAAAAAAGATCTTCATGACCCGGATAATCACGATGGTATGATCACTCACCTAGAGCCAGACATCCTGGAATGTGAAGTCAAGTGGGCCTTAGGAAGCATCACTACGAACAAAGCTAGTGGAGGTGATGGAATTCCAGTTGAGCTGTTTCAAATCCTGAAAGATGATGCTGTGAAAGTGCTGCACTCAGTATGCCAGCAAATTTGGAAAACTCAGCAGTGGCCACAGGACTGGAAAAGGTCAGTTTTCATTCCAATCCCAAAGAAAGTCAATGCCAAAGAATGCTCAAACTACCGCACAATTGTACTCATCTCACATGCTAGTAAAGGAATGCTCAAAATGCTCTAAGCCAGGTTTCAGCAATAAGTGAACCATGAACTTCCTGATGTTCAAGCTGGTTTCAGAAAAGGCAGAGGAACCAGAGATCAAATTGCCAACATCCACTGGATCATTGAAAAAGCAAGAGAGTTCTAGAAAAACATCTATTTTTGCGTTATTGACTATGCCAAAGCCTTTGACTGTGTGGATCACAATAAACTGTGGAAGATTCTGAGAGAGATGGGAATACCAGACCACCTGACCTGCCTCTTGAGAAACCTGGATGCAGGTCAGGAAGCAACAGTTAGAACTGGACATGGAACAACAGACTGGTTCCAAATAGGAAAAGGAGTCCATCAAGGCTGTATATTGTCACCCTGCTTATTTAACGTATATGCAGAGTACATCATGAGAAACACTGGACTGGAAGAAACACAAGCTGGAATCAAGATTGCCAGGAGAAATATCAATAACCTCAGATATGCAGATGACACCACCCTGATGGCAGAAAGCGAAGAGGAATTAAAAAGCCTCTTGATGAAAGTGAAAGAGGAGAGTGAAAAAGTTGGCTTAAAACTCAATATTCAGAAAACTAAGATCATGGCATCTCTTCATGGCAAGTAAATGGGGAAACAGTGGAAACAGTGAGAGACTTTATTCTTTGGGCTCCAAAATCACTGCAGATGGTGACTCCAGCCATGAAATTAAAAGACTCTTGCTCACTGGAAGAAAATCTATGACCAACCTAGACATCATATTAAATAGCAGAGACATTACTTTGTCAACAAGGGTCCTTCTAGTCAAGGCTATGGTTTTTACAGTAGTCATGTATGGATGTGAGAGTTGGTCTATAAAGAAAGTTGAACACCGAAGAATTGATGCTTTTGAACTGTGGTGTTGGAGAAGACTCTTGAGAGTCCCTTGGACTGCAAGGAGATCCAGCCAGTCCATCCTAAAGGAATCAGTCCTGAATATTGATTGGAAGGACTGATGTTGGAGCTGAAACTCCAATACTTTAGCCACCTGATGAGAACTGACTCATTTGAAAAGACCCTGGTGCTGGGAAAGATTGAAGGCAAGAGGAGAAGGGGACCACAGAAGATGAGATGGTTGGATGGCATCACAGACTCAATGGAGATGAGTTTGGGTGGACTCCGGGAGTTGGTGATGGACAAGGAGGCCTGACGCGCTGCGATCCATGGGGTCGCAACGGGTCGGACATGACTGAGTGAGCTGAAGTCTCACAGAGGCACTGTGAATTTAAATGAATCGTGTCTAAACACCTAGAACAGTCCTGGCATGTGAGAGGTGCCCGTTGTTCAATAGTAATAATCCCATGTGCTAGCAGAGAATCAGGTGATGGACAAGCAGGAAAACGAGCGGGCGGAATGCTTGAGGATATGGAGAAGGGCCCTGCAGGATGGCTCAAATGTGCTGATAGGCAGAGAGCTGGGGAGGGAGACGCTCCAAGGAGCAGGGCCAGGGAAGGCAGGTGCTAGGGCCTTTACTTGATCAAAGCCCTGCAGGAGGGCAAAGGCGAGGCGGAACTAGGGCTGACCCTGTGAAGGGCGGTCTGAGCAGAGGACACTTCAAGTTCAAAGGCCCGCGGGCTGCACAGCCCCCAGCACACCCAGAAGGAAGCCGGGAGGCCAGTGTGGCCAGAGCAGCAGGGCGTGAGGAGAGCTTGACAAGGGGAGAGGGGGGGCAGGCAAGGCAGGACAGGGGTCTGACTCCAAGTACAATGGCAGACCCGGGAGGGTTTTAAGCCTGGGGGTGATCTGGCCTGATTTGCATGTGAGTAACAGCTCTCCAGATTCCTTGAGGAGCTCAAGGAGGCGGTGTGAGAGTGGCAGTCAGAGACCAGCTGGGGGCCCTGGCAGACAGGGCGATGGCCTGGACCGGGGTGGCAGCGGCAACCGAGAGCACAGCCGGGTCTGGGAGGTGCTGGGGGGAAAGCAGCCCGGGATGTTCTTTGAGCAAACGTGCAAAGTAAGAGAAGGAGTGAAATCAAGGGTGATTGTCCCTCTCTCTTTTTTTTGGTGTCTGCTGGGAGACATGCTTTATTTCTGACCCTGAGTAATTCATCTAACCTCTCTGAGCCTTGCTTTCTTCATTTATTAATCAAGGGTAATGTCACCCGGCCCCTTACAGAAAGGTGAACTTGCTATATAGATAGAGAGCCGAGGAAAGGGCTTGGGGCGGAGAGATTAAATTCTGTTGGGCCAAGTTCTGGTCCCAGCTGAGAGCTTCTGTGGCTCTGACCTTGGCCAGAAAGCATGTCTTTTCCTCACCAGGCAAACAAGGGTGAAGGGAATGATCCTATAGTTGGCCCCTCCCACGTGGACCACAGGCGAGTATTTCTAGCCCCTCGGGGGTGTGGCAGGGCTATGCAGGAGCTGGGGGAGGGGCAGCCCCCCTCAGCATCACCTCGCCTCCCTGCCCTGGGGTGATGCTGCCCGGGGGACCAGGAGAAAGGACAAGGGCTCTGATCCAGCCCCTCCAGAGAAGCAGTGACTCAGCCCCAGTCACCTGCTGAGCCAGGCCCAGAGCAGAGCAGAGCGACCCACCTCCTCTATAATCCCCATCCCCTTCCCCGCACCCCACCAGCCTCTTCTCCCAAGAGAGAGGGAAGGGCAGGACCCAAGCTGATTCAGCCTGCCCGGTCCAGAGCTTCCAGCCAGGGACTCGGAGACAAAGGGCCGAGGGTTCTGCGGTTCTGAGCTCGTCACAGCTTGCTGGGGCTAGGACGGAGGGTGGGGGCCTCCCCTCGGCCCGCTCCTTGTGGCATAGCACTCAGCTCTTATGACACTCCTGCTTTCTCCAGTAGATGGATGGCCAAACAGGATCAGAGAGGCCAAACAATTTGTCCAAGGCCACACAGCAATGGCAAGTTCAGTGTCAAGCCCATGCTTTGGTTACTGCTCTGGCAGAAGCCACACATTTCTCCCCTAAAGGACCAAGCTGGGCAGAGTCTTTCCCCTTCCGCCTGGGAGGGCTTGGAAAAGAGATGGAACTGGTGCCTGGAAATATTTATTGAAGGGATGAATAACAGAGTGGCTGTGTTCTCTTCCCCATCATGGGATCCATCCCCTGACAGAGCCTCGACCTCAGCAGGGGCGCCCAAGGGCAGCGGTGGGATTGATCTAAGCTCCATCCTGGAGCTGGCAGGTGCCCCCACGTGTTATGAACCTGCTCTGCTCCCTGCCCCGAGAAGCTGACATGAAGGATGTCATTTCATTAGCCTCTTCCCGCCCTTCTGTTTGGACTCCAAAACATCTACATAAATTACAGCCCCGGTATTTATTGCCTCCGTGTTGTGCCGGGAAGGGCGTGTGCGTGCTTTGTGCCCTGGCAGCGGGAAGGTCACCCCGAGGACTCTCTCCCTGCCTCCCACCCCGTCCCCTGTGCCAGGACCCGGTGCCGCTCAGGCAGCAGAGAACGGGCGGCCTCGAGGGACCCGGGAGGGACAGGGGCACTCAGGCTCTGGGGAGAGGAGGGAGGCAGATTTTACGGCAGAGTTTTCACATGGTTGGTTTTGCCATTAACTTTGAATGCCTTTGTGGGTCTATAAAGTTCCCCGTGGTGGTTTATAGGGAGTATGAATTGAGGAAATTGGTGGCAAAAACAGGGTAATGGGCAGCTTTCAGGTACCCACGCAAGGGTCAGGGAACAAAGGCAAGAGGCTGCCATCTCCCCACAAAAAACCTAAGCCCATGATAACTTTAAAAAAAAATTTCACATAAAATCCTTTCTGTTTCTCCTCCAGAATTCTCTGTCTCCAAGCACAGAAGCGTCTGGCGGGATAATCACCATGGAGTTAACAGTGGTCATCTGAGCGGCGGCATTCTCCTTTCTATGCCTTTCTAAATGCTCCAAATTGTCTCCAGCTTCTGGGTGTTACTTTTGTGATAGAAGGAAAAAAAAAAAAACACATGATTTTTTAAAAAGTCAGATAATTCAAAACAGCAGAAAGGAATGTTTTCTGAGGCACCCACGATTCTCCTGTGATGATAACCCCTCGCTGGGGCTTGTTGTGTCCTGGCGTGGTCCTCCAGCCTCGTTGGTGGGGACACTGAGGCACTGAGAGCACACATGCCTCACTCCAGGCCCCGCTGGCCTCACCGGGAGCCAGCCCTCTGCCCCTCCAGCGCGGCCCTTGCCCCTGTCCAGGCTCCCTGCGGCTCCAGGGCAGAGAGATCACTGCTGATAGTCCTCAGATGGGGTGAGGGGCTCCTCTTGCTTTGCAGGGTCCTGGGCATTCTGTTTTGGTGGTCTGACGGCTGTGTTTACTGGAGGCTTTTCACATCAGACTCAGAACGTCTTGCAGGTTCCTCGGGGAACTAAGGGACTGGACCAAGATGCTTCCAGAAGGTTCCAGACCCAGTTTAGTCTAAGTCAGGATGGAGCAGATGCAGAAACCAGGTGTGGAAGGAATGCGGGCCAGGTTCCCTCTGGTCTGGGGAGTAGAGCCCAGTCAGCTCTTTCTGACTCAGCCAACCCGGGCAGGAAGGAATGGGGAGCAGCCCCCTCTCTGGGCAGGACCTGGCTGGATCGGGAGCAGGGGATGTGAGGCCCTGGCTCCAGGCCTGGGGAAGAGGAGGGGGTGTCTGTGAGTCCCCCGTGGACCCTGATTCTTCCCACTCAGCTCAGACTTCCTGAGAGGTGGCCCTGTCCCAGGGAGCAGGGACAGACCACTCCCTGTATCCTGCCTCCCTTCCTCTGTGTGTGTCTTTTCCGAGACAACCATGTGAAAACATCGTGGAACAAAATCAGACAGAACGGACACTCACGTTCCCCTTAGATCAGAATGTGACAAGGACCACAGACCCCGAGGGCTCCCGCTCTATGTAGGGAGACAGAGGCCCAGCCGTGGTGAAGCACCATATGTCTGGTGGAATAGACATAGCCCTTCCCTGGGGAGGTCCCCCGTCAGATGGAGGAGACACACCCCTGTATTATTTGAGAACTCCCCACCTAACAAAATGCAAGACTCTCACCCAGAGAGGAACCTGGATTCCTTTAACGAAACTGAAGTGTTAGGCTCTCAGTTGTGTATGAGCCTTTGCAACCCCATGGGCTGTAGTCTACCAGGCTCCTCTGTCCAAGGGATTCTCCAGGCAAGAATACTGGAGTGGGTTGTCATGCCCTCCTCCAGGGGAGCGTCCCAATCCAGGGATCGAACCTGGGTCTCCCACACTGCAGGCAGATTCTTTACCATCTGAACCACCAGGGGAGCCCCCAGACTCCTTTAATAGAGCCACAGAAAGGAGGTTGCAGGCTCACCTCTTCATCGGCATTAGGTGATTCCTAAGGGACTCAATCCAGAAAGGGAGGATCTCATGGAGTGCATCCAGGAAGGCTTCCTGGAGAAGGTGATTTCTGTGCCAAACTCTGAGGACACATCAGCCAACAGCGCTGGGTCCTGCCTTCAAGGAACTCGAAGGGGCAGGAGCAGAGGGGAGAGTGCCAGACACAGAAAAAGAGAGGCTGGGGTTGGAAACCATGTAGTGGGTTTAGGCCGGGTTAGGAGCTTGGGCTTTATGCCTGGGCACCAGGGAGCCATGAAGAGTTTTAAGCAGGGGAGAGGGTGGGTTTGCAGTTTGAAAGACTCGGCTGGGCTGCAGGGAGGAGGAGGCAGCGGGGGACGAGTGGATGCAGGATGCGGGGCGAGACTGCTGAGATGATCCAGATGACCCAGTGATGGGGGCCCAGCCTGAGGCCCGGCCGTGGGGTGGAAGAGCCAGCCCTGGTGGTGGAGGGCGCTGGGGGGAAGTCTCAAAGCCCTGACGAGACTCAGTGATATCTGCTCTCTGAGCAGCTGCCTGGCTGGGCTCAAGGACGCAGGCCCGGGGTCCCCTTCTGAAGATGCCCATCAGACTGCAGGCATCCTGACAGCTAGACAGCAGACCTCTGCTGTCACTAGGCCCGTGTGGGGTCAAGGCCAGAGAGGAGAAGGCCCCGGGCAGGCCCTGGGATATCCTGGGGTCCCCCCGGTCCATAGCCCCCCATACCCCCATTAAAACTGAACCCCATTCAGCTGCCAAGGCCACGGGCCAGCCCCACCTGCTGAGTCCTCATCTGGAAGGACATTAGTCCCCGTGGCTAGTGAAGCCTTCAAACCAGGCCGTGCAGGGGTCAGCCTGAGGCCTGGACTGACCCACCTGGGAGAAGAGCTAATAAGCCCCTCAATTTGCATATATGCAAACAAGGCCCACTGTTGACAGAGCAGTCAGCCCAGCCCACTGCCGGGGAGGCCGCCGGGGCTGGCTGCGGCGCCCAGACTCTCACCTGCAGGCTCCTGCCCACTTCTCAGCCGAGGTCTCCTTGGGTGGGAGACCAAGTCTCAGAACGGGCGTGACACCTCCTTCCAGAGGGCAAGGGAGGCGGGGCAGGGCTTTCTGGGGAGGATCAGGGAGGACCCATGGATTTCCTGGGTGTGGGCTTCTTATCTTTTATTTTGGGCAGAGGGAGAAGGGCCTTCAGGCCATAAGACACACGAGGGACATGTCCCCATCGCAGCTCTGATGATATGGTGAAGGGGACAACCCACGGCTTTGACTCTGAGAAGCCTGGGTTCTAATCCAGACGCCGCCACTTGCTGCTGTGTGGCCCTGGATACTTTAAAGGACCCCTCTGGGCCTCAGCTGTCTCATCTGTAAAATGGAGTCACTGCCTCCCACACAGGCTGTTGTGAAGATTAAAAGAATCCTCACAGTGGAGTGCTAGCCATGAATGGTCACGGAGTCCATGAGTCGTGTCCAACTCTTCTGCGATCCTGGAGACTGTAGCCCACCAGGCTCCATGGCCCATGAGGTTTCCCAGGGAAGAATCCTGGAGTGGGCTGCCATTTCCTTCTCCAAGTTAACGCCCAACCCAGGGATCAAACCCGCGTCCCCTGCTCTGGCAGGCGCGTTCTTTACCACCGTGCCCCCGGGAAGCCCTGCTAGGTGTGAGTAGCTGCTCATCAAACAGCTTCCGTGTGTCACCAGCCATGGTTTGCAAGAGTGAGGAGCATGTGCCCACCTCACTCCTGCTTCTATTCACCCTGTTGGTTTGGTTTTTTATCTGAACTGTGCTTTTGTTCTCGCTCAGTTTCTAAGTCCTGTCCGACTCTCTGCAACCCCGTGGACGGCAGCACGCCAGGCTTCCCTGTCCTTCACTATCTATCAGAGCTTGCTCAAACTCATGTCCACTGAGCGGGTGATGCTATTCAACCGTCTCCTCCTCTGTATGAACTGTGATTTAAATGGTGTAAAGCACATTTCCATTCAGTAACTTAGGAAATAGCTGGGGAAGTTGGTTGGCGATACAGCCTCATTTTACAGATGGGGAAGTCGAGGCCCAGAGAGGGGCAGTGACTTGCCTGAAGTCAGTCAGCAAGTCGGCAGTGGAGCAAGGCCTTCTCCCGGCATGCTCCTCCCTCTGCTGAGCTCCTTCTGGCCTGGCGGCTGCTGGAGACCCACGGCTGTGCTCCAGCCTCTCCCCACTTCCCTCCTTTCTCTCTCTGAGTCTCCATCCTCTGTCCGCATCGCTATGTTCTAGGCTCTCTATTCCCTGAGTCTTTCATTCTGTCCAGTGCCTGCTGAGAATATGAGGACAGCCAACCCTGTTCAACCAGAGAGCGGGAAGTTCCATCTTGTGTCCAGCTGCAGTTTCTCTTGCTTTAGAGCCAGGCTGCATCCCCTTTTCTCATCACGGGCAGATGGGGAACAATCTGGCTCACCATCTTCTTTGTTGAATAACCATCATCGTCGTCATAAATGGGAACAAAGCAAAGCAGGTTCCAGAGCTTTTAACTCCCCCTCCCTCTCCCTCTTGTCTTCTCCTGACCAGAGGAAGTCGTGATTTTAAGGTCCTTTCTAACCCTTCCTCCCAAAGCCAGTCCCCATCGCCTTAGATGCTCACCCTTCTTCAAGTTGCGGTTGCCCCAGCATCCTGTCCTGCTGGGTGGCCGAAGAGGCGGTGAGGAGAGAGGAAGGCGGGGAAAGGCGTTGGGGGTTCGCAGTCCTAAGACCTAGCCAGCTGTCCTGTGTGGGCTCTAAGCCTTCATCAGCCCATGACTGCTGCGTGCAGACAGGTACCAGGGGCAGACACGAGCAGGAGGATGCACGTGACATGCACGCCCGCTCCTTCCTTCCGCAGAGGACCAGAGGGCAAACAGCACTGCCTCCAGCCTCATGGAACGGCTGGGGAGAAGGGACAGTCCACAGAGGGTTATAATCCTCGGTGCCAACGCCGTGATAGACGTGGAGGCGGGCTCCCCCAGCCGGCAAAATGCAGGGTGTAGTCAGGGAAGGCTTCCAAGAGGAGGGGACTTCCAAACTGAACCCAGAAGGGCGTCTCAGCATAGCCAGGCGAAGAGGAAGGGAAGGAAAGGGTGAGCAGAGGGGGCAGCAGGAGCCGAGGTCAAGGACGGTGCAGGCGCTGGCGTATCTGCCCAGCTGGAGAACTCACCACAGCGGCCTTCGCTTCTGCGGCCCAGGCACACGCAGGCACAGGTCTGTGTTTACCAACAGGTGCTTGTGAAACCCCCACAAAGGCAGGTAGAATGATGGCTTGGTTTGGGCTCCTCCAGATACAGGCTCAGAAAAGAATTCAAGTGCAGGTAGCCTCTTTGGGAGGTGACTCAGGAAACCAGTGAGGGAATGGGGCAGGGAAGGCAACTGGTACTTGCCAGGAGCCAGCGTGAGGAACTCTGCCCGTGGCAAAGGTCATGAGGAAGGAGGCTCGGCATTGTGCAAAGGTGGGATCGAGCCTCGGGAGCCCCCCTGTTCCCGAGCATCTACCCCCAAAACCAGAGTCTGCCCACTTTACTGCTTCCTGCTCTCACCCACACCTCTGACTTTACGGGGGGCTGTCCCCCACCACCTCTCTCGGAGAAGGAGTCAACTTGCAGCTCCAGTCAATAAAAATTCCTGGGCGTGACAAGAGTGTTTCAACTTACAAACTCTCCCTATCCCCTGCCCTTATAATGAATATAACTAGCATATAGGAGAAATAAGTATTAACCTTTGATATTAATCATGTTAAACCTTAGGCTAAGTAAATTCCTTTCTTGATTATGACCCCCTGCACCCTCACCCTATAGGAATGCAACTTTATCTGGTACCTTCGGAGGGTGGCGCCTGGTTTAAGAAAAAACCACCCCTGGGAAAAATAAGTTTTCTGGTTGACTGACCGTTATCAGAAAGGGCCATAAAATGTCAGCAGGCCTCATGGCCAGAAGATGATGTAAAACCCCTAAGACCTTTGTATACATTTATATGGAGCACCTGATTTTGACAACAGTCAGGTCTGCTGACCCCGTGTGACTCTGTATTCATCCCTACGTGTAACAAAAAGTATATAACCAAACCTGGAAATAAAGAACATGGATCAGTTTCTGGAAAGACTGATTGCCCCGTGTCGTTCTTTCTTTCCCCTTCTGGCTGAATTCCCATCTGGAGCATGGATGCTCGCCATGTCTACTTAATTGCCCTGGCTTCTAAGACCCACTCGAGAGGGAGCCCAGGGCGGGGCACCCTCCGCTATTCAAGTGGGTGCCGGTGGCCTACGTAGATGGTGCAAATTCCTTGTCTTGGAGTTTTATTGGTATTCCACGTAAACAAAGTTATTCAGCCTCTTTTTCTCCACTAATTTTCCTACTATACTATCTTTTTCTAATCTCTTTATATTTCTAATTAAATAGCTTTCTCCTAGGACGCCGACTCCATCTCCCCTTCAAATTACCCTGGATCCATTGGGGCTGGACCCCGGCAGATACTGTTGTGTTAACACACCAGCTGCCACCACGGAGTCCAAGCCCGCTGAGTGGCTCTGGAATATCCCACCACGAGCGAGGATTTGGAGCATCCCCCCTCCACCCATTGCCCCTCTTGGGCTGAGGACCGGTTCCAGGAGGACCAGCTCCCCTTACTTCTGTCCTGTCCACTGTCCAGGCCAGGGATGCCACCTCCAGAATGCAGAGGGTCACTGCATTCACAGAGAGCAGATTTGGCTCTCAGATAGATGGAAAGGCCATGGGGCTATCGCTGGACACTGACCAGGTCGGCTACCCTATTAACCCCATTTCACAGATGAGGACACTGAGGCCAGAGCATCCAGGTGCTCACAGCCAGCACATTATGGGGCTCAAACCCAGGATTCTGCTCCAGAGTCTGCAGTCATAACCCTGGAGCCACACCGCCTAACAGGGTCCACTCCCAAGAGGAGGGAAGGGGAGCATGAAAGACGAAGATGGGAAGGAGGGCAAGAAGCCTGGGAGGCCAAGAGGGAGAGTGGGTGAGGCGTCCCACCCGGCAGCCACGGTGTGTGTTCCGCACTAAGGACCCCCTGGCCTCACCATCAGCACAGCCCAGGCAGGGCCCCTCCAGAGCCCGAGGTTCTGAGCCTGAATCAGACGCCCCTCCCTCTGGTTCAAGGACCACATTTCCCAGCCCAGACTAGGATTTCTTGTCAGATGTGGCTTTCCCATTGGGAAGGGAAGAGTGAATTTATTCATGTAAACGTTCTTACAAAGGTTTAAACGCTAGCGTGCATTTGGTTATATATGTCAGAAACTGTCTTTATTGAAAAGGATTTAAAAAATACTTGCAATGTCAACCATCCAGGAGAATCTAGAAAACATAGTCTCTGTACACAGAAAGGATGAGAGCTTGTTTGAGGAGGGCTCAGTGACTATGAACGTGGATTTTCAAGCCCCAGCCAGAGCTGAGCACACGCTCAGGCATGTCCGACTCTGTGTAACCCATGGACTATATGGTCCGTGGGATTCTCCAGGCCAGAATGCTGGAGTGGGTAGCCTTTCCCTTCGCCAGGGGATCTTCCAAGCCCAGGGATCGCATGCAGGTCTCCCACACCGCAGGCGGATTCTTTACCAGCTGAGCCACCAGGGACGCCCTTATTAAATGCTCGACGACTACGTGACTGGGGTGTATGTGCGCGTCAGTTGCTTCCAACCCTTTGTGACCCTTTGTGACGCCATGGACTGCAGCCCGCCAGGCTCCTCTGCCCGTGGGACTTGGAAAGCAAGGATACTGGAGTGGGTTGCCGTTTCCTACTCCAGGGGATCTTCCCAACCCAGGGCCTAAACCTGCATCTCTCGTGTCTCCTGCATTGGTATGCAGATTCTTTACCACTGAGCCACCAGGAAAAGAGCCATCTGGGGCCTGAATCGCAACCCTCGCACAGGCTCTGTACGTGGCCCTCTATCTGCCTGTTTCCCCATCTGTAGGGATGGAGGTGAGGCGGCCCGGGAAGGCCCTGAGCAGGAGTCTGGCTCACAGTGAGTGGCTGGTTGGAGGGGAGGTGACAGCTGCGCGGTACGGGGGCGGGCGGAGCGGACGCTGGGCTGGCGTCGTCCGGCCCAGACCTAAAGGGAGGCTCCGCTCCTCCTGGCGTGATTGAGCCAGAGCCGTCACGCCCCCAGAGACGCCCCTCGATGAGGAACAGGGACTGCAGGATAAGGCCCCAGCCCCCTGCCCTGGGGGGACCCTGGGGCGTGTCCCGCGCTGCCTCGAAGCCATCCCGACACAGCCACGCCGCCTTCTTTCTTTGTCCGTCTCCCTGGCCCTCTCCCGTGTGGCTGTCTCCGTGCATGCGTGCGTGCATGCGGGCGTGCGCATGCTAAGTCTCTTCAGCCGTGTCTGACTCTGTGCGACCCCATGGACTGCAGCCCACCAGGCTCCTCTGTCCATGGGATTCTCCAGGCAAGAACACTGGAGGGGGTCGCCATGCCTTCCCTCAGGGGATCTTCCCGACTGAGGGATCGAACCCACATCTCTTGCATCTCCTACATTGGCAGGCACGTTCTTCACTACTAGCACCGGGTGGGAAGCCCTGGGGTCCTTCCCAAATAAATGAGCTGCACCCATATCCTTGTCTAGGGCTCCACTGAGATGGCAGCCCCCAGAGAAAGTGGTGACGACTCCAGAGGTCATCCTAGGGCCCAAGCCCTACACCCCTGAGCACCACCACCCTCCCTCCCGCTTCTCAGGCTGGCATCGGAAGGAAAGACCGTGATAAACAGCAGGACACAGCTGCAGAAAAGAAGAAAGGGAGGCCTCGTGTCCTGGCAGGGATTATGATATTTCCGCAGTGAGATAAGGATCTTAAAGCGCGCTGATTCTGTAGCCCAAGTGTGGGGTTCAGGCACTGACGGTCTCCAGTTCTGCTAATCCCGCTCGCCCCTGCCTGTCACTCAGAGCTGCATTCGCTTCAGCCGCAACCCCGGGGCAGACGCACTCAAGGGGACCCAGCCTCATCAAAACAGGCCACGAGAGAAAGAGCGCCCACTGCGCGGGGGGCCTGGCGGACCCAGGGCAGAGGAAAGAGGGGTGTCCCCCGGCTCGGCCCCTCGCCTGTCCCGTTCCATCACTGCCTGCTCTGGGCCTGACCTCCCCTCCTCCCAAAGGGGGAGGCCACCACAGAGCGAGAGGGGAGGGCCGGGAGCCGGGCCGCTGGAGTGGGGACAGCCACCCGCCGGTCAGCCTGGACTCAGTTCCTGACCCTCTCTGCGCCTCTGCTTCCTCATTCACAAAATGAGGGAAACAGCAGAGCCCCATTCACGGAGCTCCTAATGCAGGTTCAACACATTAATATTTATGAAGCGCTTAGAAAAGTGCCCAGCGCACAGTAAGTACTACACAAATATTTGTTAAATAAACACCTATATTGCTTACTTCAAAGGGTTGCTGTGGTTTCAGCAGACGATAAATAGATGAAAATCCTTCAGATGTGGTAGAAATCCATGCAAATACATTATAGTTATGGCTTCTCTTTATATCTCTATCTCCCCAGAGCGGCCTCCCTCCACGGGCCCTGTAGTGCTGAACACGGAGAAGGGACGTGGAAGTTTCCAGAGCCAGGTGTAAATGCGGCCCTGCCCCTCAGCCCTCCTAAGCGCCTTCATGCCCTAGGGCCTCAGTTTCCCCATCGGAGGTAACAACGGTGCACGGGTGTCTCTCGCTCTCTCTCTTTTAACTTTCTGGCTGCGCTGCACACAACATGAGGACCCTAGCTCCCTGACCAGGGGCAGAAGCCGCGCCTCTCGCGGCAGACGCACAGGCTTAACCGCTAAGCCGCCAGGAAGCGCTCGCGCAGCTCTTAAGGTGGGGTGACGTTAGGGGGAGACAGATGGGGGCGCCTAGCATAGGGCCGGCCCCCGCCAAAGAGCCCCGCTCATGTCAGCTTCTCGCCCCGTTCCCCAGGGGAAGTCCCTTCGCCCCTGCGGGGATGCGAGTCCCTCGCCTGTGATGGAGCCCCATGCACCCGTTCACCGGGCGGGGGGAGGTGTGCAGCCTTGAAGCCCAGTCCTGGGGGGACCATGTGCTCTGTGACAGCGCCCTCTTCCTCTGGAAAAAATCTCTTGGTTAATCTAAATCGCAGAGAATCCCCTAATCTCCCAGGCATGGCTGCGGACGTCTGTGGAGGATTCCTCCGCCTGACTCTGATAGACTGAGGCCCCAGCTGGGGTGCATCCGTCTGGCCGAGCTGGCTGGTGGGGGAGACGCAGGCCCAGCGTTCTGACCCGCCCAGGCCCAGGATGGGGGACTGGAACTTTCAGGACCCACGGGTGTGTGCCGTCAGGCCTTTGGGGATGAGGCACGGGTGAACACAAGCCAGTGTCTGGGAACAGCCTCTGTGGCTGACCCCGAGAGAAGCCCAGAGGTGTTTGTCAAAAGGATCTGGTTCCCACGTGTCTGGCCTGCTTTGGCCTAATGTGTTTGCCTAAATGTTTATGTCCCAGATAAGAGCCAGGGAGATGAGCAGATAGCGGCTGTGAGTTATTCACGCTCCCCCAGGGAGCTGAACCGGCATCAGATGGACCTCGAGAAGAATCAGACCTGCAGGAAGGGGGCAGTGACGGGACTGAGGAGCGTGGCAGGCCAACCCAGCCCGCCGGACCCAGTCTCTAAACTGTCAGCACGAGAGGCAAGTCCCCCAGATGGTGAGCGGCGAAGACGCAGCACGTGAGAGTTAAGAGCAGTCATGAAGTGGAGAAGAGCTTCCTCCACTCACTCGCTCGCTCGCTCCCTCACCCACGTATACCTGCACTCATTCAGTACTCAGCTGAGAGGAACTGTCAGAGGCTCCAGGCACCGGAATGTGCGTCATCTCCCACTCATCTGCAGCACCTTAGGGGTGTGAACCACACCCGAGCTGCTCTCTGCTCTGTCCCTGAAGCCTGGCGGGTAGTGTGAGCTCAGCAATACAGACTCTATCGTTCTTAATTCTCATCTGCAGAGAAAAAGTTCTCATTCTCATTTCACAGCTAGGAAACTGAGGTTCTGAGAGGTAGTGGCCTCAGATGACTGGCCCATGTGCTCGGTATGAATTACACTGCGACGTATAAAATAGGTACCTAATGAAAACCTCCTTACAGCACAAGGGAACAAAGGAAGGTGCAGTCTGTCTGTAGGATGTACATTAAGTTAACCTTAAAAACACACCTCAATACACGTTAGGTGCAGACAAATACTGTTGGTTACATTATCCGAGATACCTAGAATGGGCGAACACATAGACGCAGAAAGTGCACTGGTGGACGCCAGGGGCTGGAGCTGAAGGTGGAGGGGACATGGGGACACGCTGGTGTTTAACAGAGACAGTTCTGGTTTAGGCAGGCGAAACATTCGGGAGCTGATGATGGTGAGGGCTGCACAGTTAAATATGGTGAAGACCGTATGTTATGTTAGGGGCTTCCCCGGTGGCTCAGCGGTAAAGAATCTGCCTGCAGTGTGGCAGCTGCAGGAGACCCAGGGTCGATCCCTGGGGCCCCGGGAGGAGGCGTGGCAACCCACTCCAGTATTCTTGCCTGGAGAATCCCACAGAGTGAGGAGCCTGGCGGGCTACAGTCCACGGGGTCACAAAAAGTCAGACACAACTGAAGTGACTTAACACGGTACAGTATATTATGAAATTTTACCACAATTAAAAAAAACCAAAGAAAGAAATCTGCACTCGTTGTGCACCTACAGTGTGCCAGAAATGAACAAGCAGACAGGCCTGTGGGGCTTCCGGCCCGGCGGCAGAGCCCGTTGTGGTCAGACAGCAAATACATGTGCGAAGAATGGGTTATGGTGAGCCCACCGGAGAAGGGCCGTCCCTTCATTTTCTGAGCCGTGTGGGCCTCAGCCTGTGGATGGTCAGGTGGTAGACGGCAGAACTGAAGCTGAGATGGTGGCATTCACTTGATGCAAAAATTGGGAACTCAGCAAGGTGGCCTGGCATGCCCAGGGTCACACAGCAGGTAGGGAGCGAAGCTGAAGAGGAAGCCAAGACTCTGCAAACCCTCTCCTACCATGTCAGAGAACTGGGAAGAACCTAAGACAGCCGTTGGAAGAGAAAGGGTGTGCCAGTCAGGAGAAGCCAAATGGGGCTGGGGGCCCTGCTCCCTAGGGTCTGGGCGCCAGAGGGCAGAGAACTGGCGTTGCCCCCAGGCCTCAGTGAATGGATGTCTTAAAGCCAAATCCAGCTTTCTCTCCCCCACTCCCTCCTCCTTCTTTATGGAGACGCTAATTTTAGCCAGCCACAAAGGCAGCCTGAGCTTTTAAAAATGGACTGATTTATGCTTTTCCTTAATTGCTAAAAAAAAAAAAAAAACGCTTTGCATCTAGTGGGAAAGAGAATGAACATAACTCTATTTAGGTTAAAAATGTAAAGCCAAATTCCTACTGGTCTGGCAAGAAGCAAGGAAAGCAGTTAACCCCGTCTGGGTGGTCTCCCCACCCCCAGCCCTCTCCCCACCACACAGAGCCTCTGTGTCTGACTCACAGGCCCAGACCCTACAGAGGAGGGAGCAAGGCAGCTCCAGGGGCCTCGCCAGCCACTCGAGTGAGGGCAGGACACTTTTGAAAGGTGCACTGGGACATCTGCAGAATCTCCTTCCCTGACAGCCCCAAGGGGCGGCCAGCACCCAGAACCCACTGACAGTGCAAAGACCTGCACTCATTTCCCAGTTCTCGGAGGCAGCACGTTCCTAGGTCATCTCAGCCACACTCTGTCTGAAGGCTGGGCTGTCCAAACTCAGCCCAGGGTCAAGCGCCGACCTTCCCAGAGGTTCTCTAAGAATTCCGATCAGTAAACACTGAAAACCTGCTATTTGTCTCATACCCTGCTTAGTGATGAGAATCCAATGGTCAGTGGGGCAAGGATGCCCAAAGGGTTGACCATAAGTCTATGTGTTTCCCTGGATTAGGTCAGTGTGGCTTGGCTCACTAATGATCATTTCATCCATCTACCCATCTAACAATCATCTGTCTCCCGTCCATCCGACCGTCATGTATGTAATCACCCATCCATCTGTCATGCATCATCCATCCTCAACTCATCCTCCATCGCCCATCCCCCACCCCCCATCCCCCATCGCCCATCCCCC